>JAKSZT010054501.1:584399-644836 GCA_026826555.1 Tolypeutes matacus | reverse complement strand
CAAAGCCTCCGCCTCTGCTGCTGCTGCTCCCGCGCTTGCCGCCGGCCCGATTCCCGGGAACCGGAGGGAGGCCGAAACCCAGGCCGCCCTGCCACGCGCGAGGCCCCGCCGCTGCCGCCGCGGCACTCGCCTGGCTCGCAGAAATCGCCGCCGCGTTGTCTGCGACGAGCCTTGTGGGCCACCGTCCTCCCCCAGTTCCTTTCGGGCGGCTGCGGTGGCGGCTACCAAAACCATTATTTTTGTCAACAGTTTTTGCGTTTGGCTTTCCTATGTTGTTCCTTACTATTGTCTCTCTATTTGCCCTTTTAGTTAGCCTTACTAATAATCTCTCATTTCTACACTCTTCTCCAAGCCTCTCTTCCCCTTTCCTTTCAGGTTGCAGTTCACCCTTCAGTATTTCTTGTAGAGCCTGTCTCTTGGTGACAAATTTTCTGAGTTTCTGTTTCTCTCTGAAAACTTTAAAGTCAACCTCATTTTAAAAAATATTTTAATGCAATATTTTTAATAGTTGAATAAAAAATTTAAATATAAAATTGCCATGAAGAGTTATATTGAAGTCTAAAGCAAAAAGAAAAATCAATAATCCTGATCATATCTTTATGTAAAATGTTGATATTATTTTCCTCATGGCTTTTTGCATTGATTTTTATTTCTTTTAAATATTAAAAATATACTTATCTTGATTAGAGTTTTGTCACATCCCTTTAGATGTGAGTACCTCAATCACCTGCCTTTCTCACCCCACCCTAATGACAGCCTTGGTCACATGTGTGAAGCCAACCCATATTCCCTCACATTTCCCATGCTGTGGTCACCCTCAGCATGGTTATTGCAGGTAGTCTAACGAGTTGCAATGGGTCACTCCATCACTGGTATCTGTTGAGGGTTAGCAGGGAACTTCAAGAGGCTCAGGCACTGGGGTAGTAAACACCCCAGGCTTGTCCCAGGGCAAGGCAGGGAAAGGAAAATTACACCAGGGTCCTGGTTGTTGGCAACCAAATTACTAATAAGCTTATTAATATTATTTCTAATCAGTCATTACTACTAGTAGTTATACCATTATTTTATTTAAGTATGAAAACAGCAAACATTTTATTGATTTATTTGCAAGGCAATGTAATATTCTATTGATAAAAAGTAACAAATTAAAAAGCAAATTCGAAAAACAGTTTTTGCTAGATGTCGATCTAACTGTTAATATGGTTGATAATTCTTAAAAATAAAAATTCCACAATAGTCTGAAGAATGAGCTTGCTGTCCTTATGTTTCACAGTTTGAATCTGCAAAAATTTTTGCACCAAAAACTGCATCTAGTGGGCAGGCCAGCATTTCAAACTTCGGAACAGTCATTTCCCTTTTTATGTAACTAACTCCAGAACATTCAGAATCTTTTGTCATTTTTGGAAACTTGACATCTTCTGATTGTCTTTATTGACATCTGGTTGCCAATCATATTTCTATACCATCTTTTACAACCACAACAAACTGATTATTTAAATGGGAGGAGGAAAATTCACAACTATCATCAAAGTATCATACTGTATAAAAGAGAATACAGTGATGAAAAAGACATTGCATCTATCTAAAAATCTAATAATCCAATAAATTTACAATCTAATAATCCTTGTGTGTTAATTATTTTTTACTTTTTATTTATTTATTTTTTTAAAAATACTTAGATTATACAAATGTCACATAGAAAATATAGGGGACTCCCATATGCCCTTCTCCTCACACCTCCCACATTTTCCCTTATTAACAGCACCTTTCAATAGTGAGGAACATTCATTGCAATTGATAAATACATTTTGGAGCATTGCCACTAAGTTTGGATTAAAGTTTACATTGTAGTTTACACTCTCTCCCACCTAATTCTGTAGGTTATGGCAAGATTTATAATGGCCTACTTCTGTTGTTGCAATGTCATTCAGGACAATTCCCAAGTCCTGAAAATGCCCAATATTACACCTGTTTTTCCCTCTGCCTGCCCTCAGAACCTCCAGTGGACACTGCCTCCACATCAAGATTATAATTTCTTCCATTATTAGAATCACAATAAGTCTATAGTAGAAAACCAGTAAGTCTACTTTAGTCCATAGTTCATTCCCCAATCCTGAGGATTGTGGGATGGTGATGTCCACTCCATCTCTAACTGAGAGGGGGCTGAGATCCCATGGGGCCGATGGATGGGACTCTTTTGCTTGCAGTTACAGACTCTTGATTCCATGGTATGGTAGTTGTCCATCATCACCTCCTTGTTAGTTGTCCTGGGTGAGACCAATGAACAGGAGAGTAGGTGTTGCAACTCTGTTGAGATTCAAGGTCCAGCTGGAACATGGATAGCCCAAAGATTTAAGACTCTTGGTTGGTACACATACCAACTCTAGTACTAATTATAGATTCAAATAGAAGGACAGAAGAGTCTTGTGTAGAGAAACCACAACTAAGTCCTACTGTGTCACTGGGGAGCATAAATTCCAAAGTAGGGCCCAATGGTAAGGCACAAAACTCCTGAACTATCTGCCCTGACTACAGTGTCTGGATATCTCCAGAGCCCTCAGGATCCCCTCTATTTGAGTTAGTATCACCTTTGGCAGTCAATGAGATCCTGCTGAGGCATGAATAAATGGAACCTCTGGAATGACCTCCTGATTCACTTTGAAGTCTCTTAGCCATATAAACTCATTTGTCTTTACATTTTCCCCTTTTGGTCAAGGTCTTTTTGTAGTTGCATTGCTGGTTGGTGTGTGGTATTAATCACTCAATGCCAGGGAGGCTTATCATTGGGAGTCATGTCCCATGCTAGAGAGAAGGTAAAGCATTATATGCTGAGTTTGCTTAGAGAGATGCCACATTTGAGCAACAAGGAGGCTCCCTGGAGGCAATTCTTAGACACCCTATAATACTAGGCTAAGTTTCAATTTCAAGAGTAAAGTTTCATACACACAGTCATCAATATCAAGGGCCCATCAATGGACTATCTTGCTTCACTAGTCATTGCCCCTGTACTCGGGGGATTCCTGCTGATCCATTAGAGAATGTGGCAGAGCTCCCCAGGATGGGAATTGTATATTCCTTCAGTTATTGTGTGACTCTCTATCCACTGTGATGATGCCCCATGAACATTTGAACACATTTGTATGCCTTATATGTATACCCAGGTGATCTTCCTCCCATGTATCCCCCATCACTGACACCCCTGCACAAATGATCCTCCTCTGCCACAGTTGTAAACATTCTGTGATCTAAAATTGCTCAAAAATGAAGTCAATTGAAATATCCTTCAATTAATAAGAAAAATGAAATAATAATTATAGTTTAAAAAATGAGAAATAAAATAGAAAAAATGTTTAAAAATTAAAAAATAAAAATTTGGGATGATAAAAATAATGAAAAAATATTTAAAATTTTTTTTTGACATTTTAACTTTCATTACTGTAGATCTGTTGTCCTATATGTACAGTGGCATTGCCTTCCATTTATTCCCCCAGTGTCTTACATTTTTTTCATTTTGTTCTCAAAGAAGTTTTAGGTTACAGAAAAGGCACATACCAAATACAGGTGACTTCCATATACCCAACATCTTCCCCCTTTTCCCTCTTCCCCTATTAATAACATTTTATATGTGGATGGTACATTTGTTAAACTGATGTACAAATATTGAAATATAACTACCAACCATGGTAAATGGGTTACATTATGATTTACATTTTGGACCATACACTTTTATAAACTTTGATGCAATTCAACATGGCCTGTATCCATCATAGCATGTCATATAGAATACTTTTCCATCTCCCCCAAAATGTCCCCGGTTCTGAATATTCTATTCCTCCCTCCCCAACCCCTTGGGACCCACGGCAACCACCATGCTTCATTCCTTGGAGGAAAAAATTCATAGTTACTTGCAACAACACTTAGTGCTTGACACACTGGTCTGCCCTCCCCTCTCAGGCACCACCCATGCTCTCGACAGACTCCTGCCCCTCTATGTGAGAACACAACAGGCTTCCCCAGGTGATTTCCTCCTCTGATTGCTCATTATTGGTGTACAGAAATGCTACTGATTTTTTAACGTATATCTTATAACTGAGACATTACTGAACTCATTTATAATCTCTAGAAGCTTTCTTGTAGATTTCTCAGGGCTTTTTATATATAGGATCATTTCATCTGCAAATTGTGAAATTTTTATTTCTTCCTTTCCAATTTGGATGCCATTCATATCTTTCTATTGCTCAAGTGCTCAAGAAATTACTTCTTTTTAAAATATATTTTTATTTATTTTTAAATGGTACTTAGATTACATAAAATGTTACATTAAAAAATAAGGGATTCCCATATGCCCCACTCCCCACACCTCCTACTTTTCCACACATTAACAGCTTCTTTCATTAGTGTGGTACATTCATTGCAATTGATGAACACATTTTGGAGCATTGCCACTGAGCATGGACTATAGTTTACATTGTAGTTTACACTCTTTCCCACTCAATTCTCTAGGATATTGCAAGATATATAATGGCCTGTATTTGTCACTGCAATGTCATCCAAGTCAATTCCAAGTCCTGTAAATGCCTCCATATTACACCTTTTTTCCCTTCTCCCTGACTTCAGCACCTCCAGTGGCCACTGTCTCCACATCAATGATATAATTCCTTCCATTGTTAGAATCACAATAAGTCTATAGTAGAATAGCCGTAAGCCTATACTAGTCCGTATTTTATTCCCCAATCCTGAGGATTCTGGGATGGTATTGCCCACTCCAAATCTAACTGAGAGGGGACTTCAATCTCATATGGCTAATGGATGGGACTCTCTTGCTTGCAGTTGTAGACTCTCTCGGTTCCTTGGTGTGGTGGTTGTCAAACTTCACCACCCTATCAGCTGTCCTGGGTGAGTCCAATGAACAGGAGAGTAGGTGCTGTAACTCCACTGAGGCTCAGGGTGCAGCTGGCTCATGGACTGCCCAGAGATTTAAGTCTCCTGGATGTACACCTACCAACTCCAACACCAAGTATAGGTTCAAACAAAAGGGACAGAAGAGGTATGTGTAGAGAAGTCACATCTGAGTCCAACTTTGTCACACTCATGAGCACAATATCCAAACTAGAGCCCCACTGGCAAAGCACCAAACTCCAGAGCTATCTGCCATGACCACAGGGCCTGGGTGTCTCCGGAGCCCTCAGGAGCCCCACTGTTTGGGTTAGTGTCCACTTTAGCTGTCTATGATATCCTGCTTAAACGTGCATAAGCATTACCTCTTTGATGACTTTCCAACTCACTTTGAAGTCTCTTAGCCATATAAACTCATTTGTCTTTACCTTTTCCCCCTTTTATTCAAGGTTTTTTCCAGTTGTATCACCAGCCAGTGCTTGATAGTAATCCCATGGTGCCAGGGAGGCTCATCCTTGGGAGTCATAGCCCTTGCTGGGGGGAAGGTAATGGATATACATGCTGAGTTTGGCTTAGAGAGAGGCCACATTTGAACAACAGGGAGCTCTCAGGAGGTAACTCTTAGGCACCCTGCAACACTAGGCCAAGTTGCAAATTAAAATGCAAAAGGCTCATAAGTATAGTCGTCAATAGCAAGGGCCCATCAATGGACAATCCTTCTTCACTAGTCATTGCCCCTGTACTTGGGGTATTTTTGCTGTTCCATTAGAGAACCAGCTTTTGGTATTGTTTACTTATTCTAGTGTTTTCTTATTTCCAATTTCATTTATTTCTGCTCTAATCTTTGTTATTTCTTTCTGCCTGTTTCCTTTAGGGTTAGTTTGTTGCTCTTTTTGTAATTCCTCCAGATGTGCAGTTAGGTCTTTGATTTTAGCTCTCCCTTCTTTTTTGAAATACTCATTTATGGCTATGAATTTCCCTCTCAGTACAGCCTTGGCTGCATCCCATAGATTTTGATATGTTTTGTTGTCATTTTCATTGGTTTCAAGGTAGTTACTGATTTTTTTTTAGATTTCTCCTTGACCCACTGTTTTTCTAAGAAGGTGTTGTTTTACTTCCATATCTTTGTGCTTAATCTGATTGTCTGCCCCTTACTTATTTCCAGCTTCATTTCATTTTGGTCAGAGAAATTCAATCTTTCTGAATTCATTGAGAGTTGTTCTGTGGCCTAGCATGTGGTCTATCCTGGAGAATGATACATGTGCACTTTAGATGAATGTATATCTGATTGTATTTGGGTGTAATGTTCTGTATATGTGTATTAGGTCTAGGTCCTCTAATGTATTATTCAAAGTATTTGTTTCTTATTGATTCTATGTCAAAATGTACTGTCTAATGGTGATAATGGTTTATTAATGTCCCTCACTATAATTGTAGAGATATCTATTTCTCCACTTAGATTTTCCCATGTTTGCCTCTTGTATTTTGAGTTGCCCTGGTTAGGTGCATAAATGTTTATAATTGTTCTTTCTTTTTGATAGATTACCACCTTTATTAATATATAGTGTCCCTTATAATAATTTACATTCAAAGTCTATTTTGTCTGGTATTAGTATAGCTACTCCCACCCTTTTTTGGTTATTTTTTGTTTGTAAAATTGTTTTACAACCATTCACTTTCAGCCTCCTTGCATCCCTGGGTTTAAGGTGGGTTTCTTGTAGACAGCATATAGATCAGTCATATTTCCTAATCCATTCTGCCAGTCTGTGCCTCTTGACTGGTGAGTTTAATCCATTAACATTCAACATTATTACTGTCAAGGATTTACTTAAATTAGCCATATTTTCTTTAGGCTTATGTATGCCATATGTGGTTTTTATTTCTCTTTTTATCTTTTTAGTTGTTCTTACACTCTCTTATAACTCTTGCTCTCCTCTTTTTTCTTTTGAGTTACAAAACTCCCTTTAGTATTTGTTGAAGTGCAGTTTTCTTACTGACATACTATCTATCCTAATTTCTGTTTATCTGTGAATATTTTGATCTTGCCTCATTTTTGAATGCCAGCTTTGCTGGATAGAGAATTCTTGGCTGGAAGATTTTTTTCTTTTAGCACCTTAACTATATCATACCACTGCCTTCTTGCCCCCATGTTTTCAGATGAGAAATCAGCACTTAATCTTATCAAACTTCCCTTCTATGTTATGGTTCTCTTTTCTCTTGATGCTTTCAGTATTCTCTCTTTGTCCTGAGCATTGGACAATTTGACAAGAATATGTCTTGAAATAAGCCTGTTATGCTGTTTTGCATACACTGCACTTCCTGGACATGTACATCTATCTACCTCAATATGGTGGGGAAGTTTTCAGCCATTATTTCCTTCAACACTCCTTCTGTCACCTTTTCCTTCCTTTCTCCTTCTGTTATGCCTATCATGCATATGTTTGTGTCTTTTCCATTGTCATTCAAATCCTTAAGTCCCTGCTGAATTTTTTCTATCTTTTTATCTATCTGTTCTTCTATCTGTTTGATTTCAGATCTACTGTCTTCCACATATCTGATTCTTTCCTCTTCTGTTATGTGCTTCCAGTGTATTTTTGATTTTTTGAATTGTGCCATTCATCAGCATCAGATCTGTTATCTTTTATATATGTTTACAATTTCTTCAGAATGTTCTCCCAGTGTCTTCTTCTTTTTTTTTTTATTATGGGTAAAAATCAAAATTCTCACAATACATACAAACATTTGCAAAATGATATATAAATATATATGCATATATGTGTATTTGCTTACAAAAATGTTATTTATATATATACATATATTTTAAGAGGTGCTTAGATTACCCAAAATATTACATGGAACCCACTGGGATTCCCATGTTGCCCACCTCCCACACCTCCCAGTGTCTTCTTAATATACTTAAGCTTTTCCTCCACTTCATTAAATTGATTCATGATATTTGTTTGGACATCTCTGATTAGTTTTTCCATGTTTTGTATCTCATCCTGTTTATTAGTTTGTTCATTGTACTGGGCCATGTCTTACTTTTTCTTATTTTGGCTTGTAATTTTTTCTTGGTGTCTAACCATCTTTTTATCTTGATAGGTTTATTCAGTTCATTAGCTTCTTTCTCTACTCTCTGGTTTTATTTTATTGTTGTTTGTGTGTGTGTGGTAAGGTTTCACTTTTACAGTTCATTCCTCTTATTGTATTTCCTTGTTGTAGTCTACGTTCCCTTGAATGGAAAAATGTTAAGATCTGAGAAAAGGAAAGAGATAGGAAGAGAAAAAGAATAATAGTAATAATAATAGTAAAATATATGATAGGAACCATAAAAGACCTAGGAAATTGAAAACTTAATGTGAGTAAGAAGCACAGAGAAATAAAGATTAGAAAAGTGGAATAGAAACAATAAAACAAGAAACAGAATAGAGAAAATATATAGAATGAAATAAAAGGCTGGAATGGTGAGAAGAGGGGAAAAGAAAAGAGAGAAAGAAATAAAGTTAAAAAATAAAATAAACAGCAAAGAAAAGAGAGAGAGCAATAAAAACAAGAAAAATTGAACACCAATTAAAAGAAGTGGAATGAAAGAACAACAATAAAAACAGAAGATATAAAGATGAAGGAGAGAAAAGAAATAAGATAGATAATAGAAAACAGTAAACAAAAGAAAAAAAACAAGCAGAGGAACAAAGGAAGGGGAATCACAACAAACAAGAAACAAGACAGCAGCAACTCATTTTAAAAAGGTAGAAGAAAAAAAATAAAATGAAGAAAACAAAACTATACATGGAAAAACAGCCTTTTCTTATACCCCTAAGGATCTTCTCAGGCTGCTGGTGTTCATCAATCACTCACCCTGCAGCCTGCCCTCTGCAGGTTTTGAACTGGGTTTTATTGAGTAAAATAAGGGAAATATTTTTAAAAGGAACGCTTTTTAAAAAAATAAGAGATCCAAGAAAAGTTAATACAATGCGAATGTCTATATGTTCCCTGTCATAAACTTTCAGCTGGATGCCTGATAACCTGGTGGATCTTCTCAAAGAAGAGCCAGAAATTGAACAAGGGACCTCCTATATGCTAGGCAGGAATTTTTCCATTGAGCTATTCTGCCTCCTTAGGTTAACTAGCCTTTGAGAATGCTATCGGCCCTTTTTTCTTTGGGCAGGTTAGATTCCCTGCATTCTGCAGGAGTCCTGCTAATCAGCCGCCTGTCTCTGCCTCCTCTCTGAAGTAATTCCTCTCTTTACCTGCCTGAGGAGTTGCCCTTCCCTTCTTCCTGTGGAGTCCAGGTCCCTTCCGACATTCAAGGGGGGCCCAGCTGGCTAAACTCACCTCAAAGAAATCACTCTCCACCTTCCCAGACCCCTCTTTGTCGCAGGGAATCTGCCGTCATACTCTTGTTTGTAGCAGGGAACCAGAGGCTCCACCTAGACTATCTGCCCTGAGGGTGGGGTATATGTGCTGCTTCCATCCACTGAGGCAGGCAACTCACCATTTTCCCTTGGCTTCCCTATCTGTCCAGTACCCTCCTAGATGACTCAGAGCACCTTCCCATCCTATACATCCAAAGGAGCTGGCACGTAGGAAGACCTCTGCTCTCCTCTCAGTTAGATACAATTCACCAGATGTTTTACCCTCCCTTAATATCTCAGGGGTGAGGGAGGGGAGCCCTTCCCGACTGCCAGGAGGTTTAATAACTCGCAATTAGTATTTTTTGTTTCTTTTTCTCTCTGACCCTCATTCTCCTGGGAGTTGTGAAGCTGTACCCTGGTTTGCTGTACCCCAAAGCAGGTCCCCTAGGCAGCCTCTGTCGCTTTCTCCATTGTTTTAGTGAGAGCTGAACCTTATCTGCCTAACCTGTCAGAAATGTTCCCCGTGTGTTAATTATTGAAAGAGAAATGTGCAGTGTTGTCTCTAGTCACCAATTATTTGAGTATCTCTCCCCATTTTCATGCTAGGAGATAGAGCTTAAAAACCATCCCCTAAGACCCTACAATTATTTAGCTACATAGTCTATAAAAGCTACAAAAAAAGTATCCAAAATCTATCAAAGTTTTCTGCTATAGCACATTGCCTCTCAGTCACTTCGGTGTTTCTCAAGGTCCATAGTCTCATTCACCTTTTGGAAAGCTTCTATGAAATACTGAGTTTCTCATGGGCAGAGGATCAAGGGGGCACCACTGTCACCTTTTCCAGGCTGCTCAGTACAGAGGTCTTGTCTCTCTGTGGAGGCACAGTTGAGCTGGGTCTTTCCTAGAATCCAGGGGCAAAGTCTCTGTTTCCTCCTTTGTAGTCATCTACGTTCAGGGATTAAACAATTTCCTGTATCTCCAGCTGACGACCTTCAGTTGAGTTCCTAAAGGTCAGGAGTCTTTTCCTCTACCTCTTGTGGTCTATGCTCCTCTCAGCAATGAGCTTTAGCTGTTGCATTGGCCTTTTTATGTGGCTGGGATGCAGACCACGCCCCCAATCAACACCACAGTCTTCACCCCCAAAAATGTAACTAAAACTAATCAAACGAATGTAGTCAACCATACTTTTTGTGCATGATGGTGGCATAAAACGCACGTTTCTGTAGTACAGTTTTTCTTTTTGAGTAAAGTTAGCATACCTGAACATGAATGAGATGCTATAATTTTAAAACTCAACTTTAAAAAACAAAATGTTTCACCATACAATTACAGAAACATACTGTTTCAACCTAATTAAATCTTGGCTAATGTAATCATTGGTGAGGATGTCTCCTATATAATTCTGCATAAACAGAATCTAAACCAGCTTTCATAACTTTTGACTCAACAATTCTACTCTTAAGGGTAGTTACTGTACAGGATGAGAAAGATGCTGGCCACTTTAATCCTGTTGTCCTGGCATAATTATTAATAAATTCCCCTTTTATTCTCAAAAGTTCTTCCATTTGGGCAATAAATTATATAGTATTTGCATTGGAGATCCAGGGAACAGTAAAATTCATAAGGGAAGAGGGCTAAAACACAATTATCAAAAAAGGGGATTGGAACATTTTTTAGGATTAATGTTTCCATAACTTGTTGAGCTGCCTTTTTCTGTTATTTTATCTTTAAAATTTGAAAGAAATTTATTTTTAAAAAGGAGGAGGGGAGAGTTGGGAGGTCAAAGGATTCCAGTTGCTGAAGGAACTAAGAATAAACCCTTCCCGCTGAGACACACTCCATTCTGAATAACCTCCTTGTTCTCATCTTCACAAGGCTTGGACCAGGTCATTATTTCAATAACAGCAAAATAAATAATATGAATAATATCTGATAATACTTATTAAATACTTATCAATAAAATGCTTATCAATATGATGTAGTCACCTACCTGTGAAATACTTCTCAAAAATTATCTCATTTATGCCTTACCTCAAATCTTAGAGGTATGTATTCATATTACAAATACTATCAAATTGAAAGGACAGATACCAGCCCACTCCAATACAGGCCTGAGGGTCTCCAGCAAAACCCTACTCACACAGGTCCTAGTGGAAAGACGTTCTACTCACAGAGTGAAGAGACAGAGCAAGGTCAGCTTCACTAGTGGGTGTCGGTTTCCCATAGCCAGCTAGTCTAAATCCGTAAACCCTGATTTTTATTTCTTTTTAGGATGTAACAAAGTTTGAATCTGGGAACTCATATGTGGAAAGCAGGTGATCAAACCACTGAACTACATCCCTTTCCCATCCTCATTTTTGAAGGACAGTTTTGCCAGATAAAAAATTCTTGATTGGTAGTTGTTTTTATTCTTTCAGTGTCTTAAATATATCACACCACTGCCTTCTCACCTCCATGGTTTCTGAGGAGAAATTCTCAGTAAGTCTTATTGGGGATCCCTTTTAGGAGATATTATATATCACTATTCTCTTGCTGCTTTCAGAATTCTCTCTTTTTTAAAAAATATATATATATTTTTATTTTTAAAGGAGCTTTAGATTACATAAATGTTATATGAGAAACATAAGGGATTCCCATATGCCTCACTCCTTCCTCTTCCCACACTTTCCCATGTCAACAACATCCTTCATTAGTGTGGTACATTTGTTAAAATTGATGAACACATAGTAAAGCATTGCCACTAACCATGGATTACAGTACATTATAGGCTATACTCTGTCCCACACCATTTTGTAGGTTATGGCAAAATATACAATACCCTGTATCTGTCACTGCAATGTCATACAGTACAACTACAATATCTTGAAAATGCCCATATTACACCTATTCTTCCCTCTCCCATCCCTCAGAAACTCTGGTGGCCACTGCCTTTATATCAATAAGAGTTCTTCCATTGCCAGAATAATGATAAGTCTATAGTAGATTAATACTCTACTTTAGTTCATTGTTCATTCCCAATTCATTGTTCATTTTAAGATGGTGATGCCTACTCTACTTCTAATTGAGAGGGACCTTAGATCCCATGGGACAGATAGATGGAACTCTCTTGCTTGCAGTTGCAGACCCTCTCTGTTCCTTGGTATGGGTGTTGTCCATCAACATCTCTTTGTTAGCTGTCCTGGGTGAGTCCAATGAACTGGAGAGTAAGTATTGCAACTTTGCTGAAATTCAGGGCTCAACTGGCACATGAACGGACCACAGATTTAAGTCTCTGGGACATATATTTATCAAGTATAGTGCTAATTATAAATTCAAATAAAAGGGGCAGGAAAGCCATTTGCAGAGAACCTAAAAATGAGTCTAACTCTGTTACACTGGGCAAGATAAATTCCAAACTGAGGCCCATTGACTGCCACAGTAAACAGTGCCTCAAATAATGGGGATCCTGATTGCTCTAGAGACACCCAGAAACTATAAGCAGGGCAGACAGAATTCTTGCTTTACCTCTGGCATGTGAACTTTTTTTGTATTTTTTATTTTTAAAAGTGGGAGAGAGTGTGGTCTACAGTGTGAACTGTGGTATATGGTTGGTGGCAAGGCTCAAGGATGTGTAAGTTCATTGAGGGTGGTGGGCCACACTGTGGGAGATGTTTGTGTGGGATGTGATGGGAGGTGTGGGAGGTGGGCAACGTGGGAATCCCAATGGGTTCTGTGTAGTGTTTTGGGTAATCTGGGCACCTCTTAAAATATATGTATATATATATATATATATAAACAACATTTTTGTAAGCAAATGCACATATATGCATATGTATTTATATATCATTTTGCAAATGTTTGTATGTATTGTGAGAATTTTGATTTTTACCCATAAAAAAAAAAAAAAAAAAAACATAGATCGCTAAAAAAAAAAAAAAAAGATACTTAGATTACATACATGATACACAAAAAATGTAGGGGATTCCCTTATGCTCTACTCCTTACCTCTCCCACACGTTCCCACATTAACAGCATCCTTCATTAGTGTGGTACATTTGTTACAATTGATTTAAATGGATTGGAGCATTGTCAACTAGATATGGATTATAGTAGACATTATAGTTTAAACTCTCTCCCGCACAATTTTGTAAGTTATGACAAGATATATAATGGCCGGTATCTATCATTGTCTTGTCATTCAGGATAATTCCAATGTCCCAAAAATGCCCCCATATTATGCCTATTTTCTCTCTCCCTCCCCTTAGAACTTTTCGTGGCACTGCCTCCACATCAATGATAAAAGCTCTTTCATTGCTAGAAAAACTATAAGTCTATAGTAGAATAACAGTAAGTCTGCTCTAGTCCATTATTCATTCCCCATTCCTGAGGATTCTGGGATGATGATGCCCACTCTGCCTCTAATTGAGAGGGGGCTTAAATCCCATGGGATAGATGGATGGAACTATCTTGCTTGCAGTTGTAGACTCTGTCTGTTCCTTGGGATGGTCGTTATCCAACATCATTTCCTCGTTAGTTGTCCTTAGTGAGTCCAGTGTACTGAAGAGTAGGTATTACAACTCTGTTGAGATTCAGGGCCCGACTGGCACATGGAAAGCACAGAGTTAAGTCTCTTGAACATACACTTATCAACTCTAGTACTAACTATAGGTTCAAATATAAGGGGCAGAAGAGCCATGTATAGGGAAACCACAACTGAGTTCAACTCTGTCCCACTGGGGAGCATAAATTCCATGGCATTTGACTTTTGAATAGTATGTGTCTCAGTGTAGGTTTATCAGATTTATTCTGTTTGGAGTGTGTTGTTTTTCTTGGATATGAATATTTATATATTTAATAAGAGTTGGGAAATTTTCGACAATGATTTCCTCAAATATTCTTTCTGCCCTTATTCCATTCTTTTCAACTTATGGACATCCATAATGTATATGTTAGTGCACTTGAAATTCCCTGAAACCATGTTCAATTTTTTTTCATTCTTTTCTGTCTGAATTTCTGTCTTTTCCTGTTCAGATGCTTTGTCTTCTAATTTGATGATTTGCTCTTCTGCCATTTCAAATCTGCCTTTGTATGGCCTCTAATGTATTTTTAGAATATGCAATGATTTTCTTATTTTTTATTAGAGAAGATTTGAGCTTACCAAAAATCATGCATAATGTGCAAAATTCCCATACAACACTCCTCCACCAATACTTTACATTGTTGTGGAATATTTGTTACATATTATGAAAGAACATGATCAGACTATTACCACTAAATATGGTAAAGCATACCATTAGTATATTTTTTTTCATACACCCACTATTATTAACAACATGTATTGGTATTGTACATTTGTTATATTTCATGAGCAAATGCTCTCATATTTGTACTGTTAACCACAGTCCATCTTCCACGACACGGTTCACTGTGTTATACTGTCCCATGCCTTGTACATTTTACCCAAAGTGTATACTCAGTGGGTCTCACTTTAATGACAGAGTTATGCTGTCATCACTTCAGTAAAACTTTTAAAGTTTTCCTTAGTTCAAAATTTAAAAATCCTATACCCCCTATTATTGATCCTTAACATTGGTATAGTATATTCTTTGACACTGATGCAAGAATATGATAATATTGCTGTTAACTATAGTCCATAATTTAAATTAATTGTATATTCCCAGGCATTACTATATTCTTACCACCTTGTAATAGTGACGTTAGTGTTCTATTTCATAGAAAAACATCCCTGTATTTGTATTACTAACCAAAATCCTCATCTACCTCCAGGTTCACTATGTTACTCAGTCCTTAGTTTTTTCTCTAGCTTTCTTTCAATTGACATTTACATCTCTAGACTATGCTTTTCAATCACAATCCCATTTGTAAACCAGCTGTTTAAATTATACTCACTATAATGTGTTTCCATAAAATCTATTCATTAAACACTTTTACAGTAAAACTAATTGAAAATTCTACATGCATTAAGCATCAGTACCCCTTCTCAGGCCTCATCCTATCTCCTAGTAACCTATAGTAACCTATAGTTACTAGGTTACATGTGTTTATTCTTGGTATTTAGTTCATATTAGTGAGATCATACAATATTTGTCCTTTTGTGTCTGGCTTAATTCACTTAACATAATGTCTTCAAGTTTCATCCATGTTATCATATGTGTCTCAATTTTATTTCTTCTTACTGCAACATAGTATCCCATCGTATATATATATGCCACATTTTGCTTATCCATTCATTGGTTGATGGACACTTGTGTTTCCATCCTTTGGCAATTGTGAATAATGCCTCAATGAACATTGGTGTGCAAACGCCTGTTCACGTGGCTGTTTTCATTTCTTCTGGAATATATTCTTAGTAGAGGGATTGCCAGATCATATGGCAGTTCACACACACACAAATAGGTCCCAGTGCTATGCTTTTATTTATGATACATGCCAGTTAATTGGCCAAAAATAGATGTTCCTACCATTGATTTTTCACTTTGGATGGATTTATGCTTTATTAATATGTAACAATAAAATTCATTATTTTAATTTGGATTAGTGAAATCGAGCTTGGTTTCTTTGCATTAGCTTTTTCCTCTGCTGGGGAAAAGTCCCACCAACATCCCTCTCAGTTCATATCTTTGGGTTTTACTTCTTATAGAATTTCAACTTAAATGTTCTTCTTCTGTTGGAAATTCCCTAATCGTCCTATCTAAATTTTCCACTTGTTCCTTTTCTATAGTGCCCTACTTTATTTGTCTACTTTAAAGTGGACATAAATTTGAATTGTTTTTAATTTTATTTGGGGTTATTTTTAGGTTAATAATTTTTGTTTGTTTCTTTTTCTCTCTCCGCCCTCCCCCCAAGAGAACATGAAGCTTCACTGTTTTGTCTACTACTATTATCACAAGTGATAGCCCCCAACACATAATAGAAACCTAAAAAATATTTGCTGTCTTAGTTGCTTCCTGAGTCTGTCGTTAACAAAGTATCACAAATTGGATGACTTTAACAATAGAAATTTATTATCTCACAGTAACAGAAGCTAGAATTTAAAAATCAAGGAAAGAGGCATGGAACAGATTATTACCTATGTGCTTTGAAAAAGTAAATCTTTCTTCCTAGCTTCTCGCAGTGGTGTGCTGGCAATTATGGCATTCTCTGTCTCAATGTTCACATGTTTTTTACACTCTGCCTGTGTCCATATTTCCTCATCTTGTAAGGACACTAGTCATATTGCATTAAGGGCCTACTCTACTCCAGTATGACTTCATTTTAATTTGCCAAATTCCATCTGTAATAATCTTATTTCCAAATAACATCACAATCCGAGAACCTGGGGATTAGAATTTCAGTATATCTTTTTGGAGGACACAATTCAACCCATAACGTTTGATGAATGAATAAATGAATGCATATTTCCAAACTTTTGCATATACTTTTTAAAATTGTCTTTTTATGTTCCTTACTTAACTTTTTTCCTATTTAGTTGCAGATTCTTCTTTATACTTTTTTAAACAAATCATAAATTTGTTGTAAATATTTACCCATGTCTTTCCTTTTTAAATTTTTTGATATTTTCTTTCTTTCCATCATACAAAAGAGTTTTAATATTCATAAAATAAAATTTATCAGTTTTCAAAAAAATATTGCATGACAAAGTTGGGCTTCACAAAGAAAGTAATATTTCAGCAAAGGCCTGAAAGAGGTGAAAAAGTGAGCCATGAAAATATTTGGGGAAAGAGCATGCCAGCAGAAGGAATAAAAGAACAAAGGCCTTGAGGTAGAGAACTTGGCTGAAGTCAATGGGCCAACTATGTAGGACCTTATAGACCCTTGCAATGATTTTGAACTTAACCTTTAGTGAGATAGAGAACCACTGGAGGGTTTTGAGCAAAAGTGTGATATCATCTAATTGAGGTTTTAAAAGACTCTTTGGCTTATGTGTGGAGAACAGACATAGTGGGGCAAGGGCAGAAATAAGAGGGTCAGTTAAAGAAGCTATTTCAATAATACAGGCAATAAATGACGGTGGTTTGAATCAAGATGGAAGTAGTGGAGGTAGTGGGAAGTGGTGAGATTCTGGATATATTTTGAAGGTAGAGCTGACAGGATTTACAGATGAACTGGATATAGGGTGTATAAAAAAGAAAAGAGTCAAGAATGACTTCTTTTGTAATCAAAATATTGACCTGAGCAAGTGGAAGAATGGAATTTCCATGTACTGAAATGGGGTACAATGGGAGAGAAGCAAGTTTCACAAGGGAAGATAATAACTTGGTTTTGGAAAGTTAAATTTGAAATGACCACTATCTATGTGAGTAGAAATACTGAGTGGAATTGACACAATATCATGACAAACTTGAATGGATGAGGAGTTGCTTCTTCCTTATGAGCAAAGAAAGTAGTTTCTTGAGATGGAATCTACTCCTGGTAAAGAGGCTGTGAACATTGTTGAAATGACAACAAAGGATTTAAAATATTACATAAACTTAGTTGATAAAACAGTGGCAAGGTTTGAGAGGATAAACTCCAATTTTGAAAGAAGTTTTACTGTGATAAAATGCTATGAAAGAGCATTGCATGTAACAGAGAAATCTTTCACAAAAGGAAGAGTCAATTGATGCAGCAAACTGCATTTTTATTTTATTAAATTGCCACAGCCACACAACCTTCAGGAACCACCATCCTGATCAGTCAGCAGACCCAAGACACTCCAACAGCAAAAAGATTATGACTTGCTAAAGACTCAGATGACGGTTAACATTTTTTAGAAATAAAGTATTTTAATTAAGGTATTTACGTTTTTAGATATAAAGCTATTGCACACTTAATAAACAGTATCATGTAAACATAACTTTTATATGCAGTGGGAAACCAAAAAATTCATGTGACTTGCTTTATTGTGATACTCGCTTTATTGCAGTGGTCTGGAACCAAAACCTGAATATCTCTGATGTATTATACCTATATTAACCATTTTACACAAGATAAAACTAAGTTCACAGTGGGTAAGTGAAACACCCAAGGCCACACATTTATGAAGTGGAAAGAAAAGATTTGAACCCAAGATATCAGAATCCTTTTAGCCCTAATGCTAATCACACATCCACTAGAACTTTACAAAGACACCTCAAACTCAATATGTTTAAAACAATTTATGATTTTCTTCCAAAAATTGTTGTTCCTTCTCGATTCCCAAGTTTGCTTAATGACATCAGCATACTCTAAGACAAGAATCTGAACATTTTAACCCATAGGCCAAATTTGTTCTGCTACCAGTTAATGGCTCTTGACTACCTCTGAAGGGGGGCTAGAACTTTTAGCCACAGAGACGAAGACTTTCTGGCCTTGATCGTCGCTCCGTTCCCAGCACCTGCTTCCCTGGCTAGCAGCTGCACCTCACTGCTGCCCAATCAAATACACTGGGGGCTCCACTATTAGTAAATTCTGGGCACTAAGTTGCAGAATGTCAGTCAAGGAGCTGTCAACCTTTCCTCAAGACAGCTATCCAAGTTGAGATGGTTGTACAGGATCTCCAGGAAGAAAGAAGGACACAAGATCTTGGCATCACTGGGGCAAGGAGTGAATTCTGCAACAGTCAACCCTCTGCTTACCCACACAGTCTGCTTGGCTTCCTTTTCAGGCCAGTACTGTTGGGCCTTACAATGTCACCAAATAATGGCAACTGGGTCCAATGTGTGCCCATCATTTGGAATGGCCCACCCCAGGCCAATGGAGTTGGCAAGGCAAAAATTTTCTTTCTTGTTATATAAGTAACCTACATAATATCTTCAAATTTCCTCTTGGCCCACAAAGCCTAAAATGTTTACTAACTGGCCCAATAAGAGAATGTTTACTGAACCTTGCTCTAAGATAAAACAGAAAACCTGGAGTCAAGTCTTCTATAACTTAATAACTTTATGTTGCACATAACTCACTCTTTCTATTAATGCTTCACCTTAGATTCTTCTTAGATAATTCTAGGCATCTTCAAATTGGTCTTGATGCCCTCAGTCTAACATTAAACAATCCATCACACAAACTGCTGCCACACAATCTTTCTCATATGAAAAGGTAATCATAATACTCTCCTGCTTAAAACCATTCCCTGACCAGAGAGGATAAACAGATGGCAATTAAACACATCAGATGCTCAGCATCATTTGTCATTAGGAAAATGCATAGTAAAAACCTCTGAGATACCACTATCCACCCATTAAAATGAAAAAAAGAAAAACTAGCAATACCAAGCACCATGGGCAACAGGAATTTTCCTTCATTGCTGGTGAGACTGCAAATGATACAGCCAGTCTGGACACTTGTATGGCATTTCCTCAAAAGGTAAAAAGCAGAGTTACTATATGATCCAGCAATTCCCTTCCTAGGTATCTCCCAAAGATAAATGAAAACATATGTATATACAAAATCTTGGACACAAATGTTCATAACAATGATATTCATAATAGCTCATAACTGGAAACAACCTACAAGTCCTGTAACAGATGAATGGAAAACCAAACTGTGGTACAACCATACAGTTGAATAGCTATTCAACAAAAAATGGTATGAACTACTGATACATGCAACATTTAGACTCTTTTCAGTCCAAAATAAATTTTCTAGATACCTGTATCCCCAGAGCCTAAATCAGAAGGAGCCCAGTATTAATTGACTGACTGAATTATATCACCTAAACTAACAATTTTTATGTATTTACTGTCTTCAAACCAAACTGTATGTGCCTTGAGACAAAGATTTATTTATTGGGGAAGCGGTTGTGGCTCAATCAGTGGGGCTCCCGTTTACCATATGGGAGGCCCCGGGTTCAGTTCCCGGGGCCTCCTGGTGAGGGCAGGCCCGCCTGCATGGCGTGGTTGGCTGACCCAGCGAGCACAAGCAGCAAGGGGGGGATAAATGAATAAATAAATAAAATCTTAAAAAAAAAAAAGATTTATTTATTGATCTTAAACACAATAAACACTAACCAATCTATATTTTTAAATCTCTTCAGACATTTATGTTGTGATTACTGTAAAAACTTGAACCAAGTTTTCAGGTTTCAAACTTCACTAATTATAATTTTAATTGTTTATCAGTTAATAAATTTTCTATCAGTTTTATAATTTATTGTTGGTAAGGTCATGTAAATTTTAATATTGTCAAATCACAAACTTGGGAACACATCCATTAATTTTCATTATATGACTATATGACTTATAGGATAATTATTAGAGCAGTGGTAGGCTTACAAAAAAATCATGCAGGGAGTACAGAATTCTCATATACCACCACTCACACATACAGATTTCCCTATTACTGACAATTTGCATTATTGTGGTAACTTCGTTACAACTAATGAATCAATGTTCTTATAATTATATTATTAATTTTAGCCCACAGTTTACATTAGATTTCACACTTTAAATTGTACAGTTCTATGGGTTTTTTAATATTTTTTCTGTTAGCATATATACAACATAAAATTTCCCATGAAAAATTTTTAAGTATACAAATGCATGGTGTTAATTACAATCATAATGTTTTACTATCATCACCACCTTCCATTACCTAAACTGTTCCATCATCCCAAACAGAAACCTGTAACAATTAAGCATTAACTCCCCATTCTCCAGCCCTATGCCCTTACCCCTAGTAACATGTATTTTAATTTCTGTTAATACATATCTTTATGCATTTGTGTATTTTAATTATTTTATAATAGAAATCATACAATATTTGTCCTTTGCTCTCTGACTTATTTCACTGAACATGGTGTCTTTAACATTCATCCATGTTGTAGTGTGCTTCAGAACTTCCTTCCTCTTTATGGGTGAATAATGTTCCATTGTGTATCTCTATCACACATTATTTATCCATTCATTAATTATGATCACAAAGGTTGCTTCCATCTTTTAGCGACTGTGACTAAAGCTGCTATGAACATCGGTGTGCAAATATTGTTTTGAGTTCCACTTTCAATTCTTTGAGATATATACCTAGAAGATAGATTGCCAGGCCATGTGTTAGTTACATACCTACTTTTCTGAGGAACCGCCAAATGGTTATCCAAACAAACTGCACCATTTTACATTCTCAACAATAATATAGGAGAGTTCCTATCTCTATATATCTTCACCAACTCTTGATATTTTCTGTTTTTTTAAAAAAATAATAACCAGACTAGTGGGTGTGAACTGGTATTTCATTGTAGTTTTGATTTGCATTCCTTTAATGGTTAATAATATTAAGCATCTTTTCATGGGCTTACTGGACCTTTGTGTCTCTTCTTTGGAAAAATGCACATTCAATTCCTTTATCCGTTTTTCAAATTGGGTTTTTGTCTTTTCGTATTTAGTTGTAGGAATTCTTTATATATTCTGGATATTAAACTCTTATCAGATCTATAATTTTGAAATATTTTTCCCATTGTTTAGGTTATTTCATTTTCTTGATAGTGTTCACTCATTCATAAAATATTTTCATTTTTATAAAGTCAAATTTATCTAATTTTTCTTTGGTAGCTCGTGCTTCTGGTGTAAAATCTGATAGCACACAAGTTCCTAAAGATGTTCCTCTATGTTTTCTTCTAGGAGTTTTATAGTTTTAGTACTTTTATTTAGGTCTTTGATCCATTTAGAATTAATTTTTATACGCTGTGAGGTTAGGGTCCACCTTCATTCTTTAACATGTGGATATCTAGTTTTCCCAGCACTATTTGTTAAAGAGACTGTTCTTTTCACATTAAGTGGACTTGGCATCAGTGGTGGTTTGGAACTATATGTACCCCAGTAAAACATGTTTTTAAAGCTAATTCATTCTAGTGGGTGTAAACCTATTACAATTAGATTTTCATGAGGTTACTTCAGTTAAGGCATGGCCCAGGGTGGGTCTTAATTTTCTTACTGGAGTCCATTATATATGGGATGAATACAAAGAGAAAGAGACATGAAAGCATGGAAAGAAAGGAGAGACCAGCAGATGTCACCATATGCCCTGCCATATGAAAGAGGAGTCCAGGATCACCAGCAGTTGGTCTTCAGGAAGAAAGCATTGCCTTGATGATGCCTTGATTTGGACATTCTCACAGCCTCAAAACTATAAGCTTGTATGCTAAAAAATTCCCATTGTCAAATCATACCCATTTTATGGCATCTTCTTTCAGCAGCTTAGCAAACTAAAACAGCACCCTTGTCAAATATCAATTGGCCATTGTTGAGGAATGAATTTTGTCTCCCACAAAAGGCTTGTTCAGATCCCAACTTCTGATCTTGTGGGTGTGAACCCATTTGAAAAGAGAACCTAAGAGGATGTTATTAGTGAAGGTGTGCCTAGACTAAATGAGGGTGGATCTTAATCCAATGTGGCTGAAGTCCTAATAAGCTAAGAAAACTGGACACAGAAAGAGAAGCTACAAGAAGCAGGTAATAAATAGAACCCAGAGGAGAAAGGAGAAGACATCATCATGTCCATCTCCATGTGACATAAATGACAAGGACCAAGGCTCACCAACAGTCAGGCCCAGAAGGCCACAATCTTCCTGGAGAAAGCACTTTTTTTGCTGACATCTTGATTTTGAACTTCTAGCCTCAAAACCATGAGCCAATAAGTTCCCTTTGTTTAAGCCAACCCATTCTATGGTATTAGTTTTAGCAGGCAGGAAACTAAAACAGCCTTAGATGCAAGAGTTTATTCCTGAAATTTTGATTCTGTTCCATTACTCTATATGCCTGTCCTTGTGGCAATACCACATTGTTTTGGTTACTGTAGAATTGTAATAGGTTTTTTGTTTTTTCTGGATTATGAAAAAGGTTTATTTTGTTTCACCTTGTGCTCCAAACAAGGGTTAGTTAAACATTCTTTTTTTTTTTTTTTTATTGTGGGTAAAAATCAAAATTTTCACAATACATACCAACATTTGCAAAATGATATATAAATATATATGCATATATGTGCATTGGCTTACAAAAATGTTATTTATATATATATATATAAAATATTTTAAGAGGTGCTTAGATTACCCAAAATATTACACAGAACCCACTGGGATTCCCATGTTGCCCACCTCCCACACCTCCCACCACATCCCACACAAACATCTCCCACAAGTGTGGCCCACCACCCTCAATGGACCCACACATCCTGGGGCTTTGCCACCAACCATAGACCTCAGTTCACATCGTAGACCACACTCTCTCCCACACAGTTCTGAGTGGTGTGTGCTGATTTAAAATGGCCTACAGCCGTTGCCACAGCGGTACTCAGGACAACTTCCAAATCCCAAAGAAGCCCCTGTATTTCAACTGCTCGTCCCCTCCCTGCCCCAAAAGTGTCAAGTGGCCACTGGCTCCACCTCATTGTTATAATTTCTTCCATTGCTAGAATCACCATATATGAACAACAGAATACCATCAAGTCCACTCTAGTCCATAGTTCTTCACCTAATCCTGAGGGGACTGGGATGGTGATGTCCACTCCACCTCCAAGTGAGAGAGGGCTTATATCCCATGGATATGGTGGGTGGGATGATCCTGCCTGCAGATTCAGGCCCTCTCCATTCCCTGGGATGGCCATTGCCCATCGTTGTCTCCTCGCCAGGTGACTTGAATGAGTCCATTGAGCTGTAGGGTAGGAGTTGCAGCTCCACCGAGATTCCATGCACACCTGGCACATAGGTAGGCCAGAGGCTCCAGTCTTTGGAAGTATACCTAAAAACTTCAGCATCACATATAGGTTTGAATAGAAGGGACTGATGAGCCATGTGCAGGGAGGACTTATTTTAGTCCAATTCTGTCACTCTCAGGAGGACAGATTCCAAAATAGAGCCCACTGATAAGGCATCAGTCTCTGGGTCTATCCCCACTTATATAGGACCTGGGTGTCTCCAGAGCTCTCAGGAGCCCCTCTGTGTGGGGTGCTAGGCACTTAGATGTTCTATGAGCTCCTACTGAGGTGTGCGTAAGAGTTACCTCTGGGATGACCTCCCGACTCTCTTTGAAGTCTCTTAGCCACTTGAACTCATTTGTCTTTACCTTTTCCCCCTTTTATTCAAGGTCTTTTTCCAGTTGTGTTGCCAGTTGGCACTTGGTATTAATCCCTCATTGCCAGGGAGGCTCATCTCCGGGAGTCATGTCCCGCGTTGGGGGGAAGGTAATGCAATAATATGCTGAGTTTGGCTTAGAGAGAGGCCACATTTGAGCAACAAGGAGGCTCTCAGGTGGCAACCCTTAGGCACCCCACCACTGCAGGCTAAGTCTCAGTTACAAGAGCAAAGACTCACAAGGGTAGTCATCAATAAAAAGAACACATCAGTGGGTCATCCTCTTTTGACAATTTTTATTGATCCCAAAAAAGATCATGTCCTTAGAATTAATCTATTCCTGTGCATGTAAACCTATTGTATGGGGGAACTCTTGATTAAGTTACTTCTATTAATAGTCTTTGATTACATTGTATGACCCAGGGTGGGCTTTAAGACTTTTACCAGAATAACAATGGTGATAGTGGGCTTCCTTGCCTTGTTTCTGGTCTTACACAGAAAGCTTTCAGACTTTCACCATTGAGTATGATGTTAGCAGTGGGTTTTTCATATATGGACTTTACCTTCATGAGGAACTTTCCCTCAAAACCTATTTTTCCAGATTTTTTGTTCAAGAAGCGTTGCTAGATTTTGTCAAATGCCTTTTCTGCATCAATTGAGTTGATCATGTTTTTTTTTTTTTCATTCTATAAATGTGGTGTATTATATTAATTGATTTTCTTATGCTAAAGCACTCCTGCATACCTGGGATAAACTGCACTTGATCATAGTGTATAATTCTTTTAATGTGTTGTTGGATTTGGTTTGTTAGTATTTTGTTGAGGATGTTTGCATCTATATTCATAAGCGATATTGGTTTGTAATTTTCTTCTCTTGTGGTATGTTTTAGTTTGCTAAATGCTGCTGGGAGCAATGTACCAAAAATGGGATGGCTATTCTAATGGGAATTTTTTATGATAAAAACTAATTCTAAGGCTGTGGAAGTGTCCAAATCAACGCATCATCAAGAGACTGGCTTCTGGCAATCTTGGGGTTCTTTTTCACATAGCAAGGCACATGGAGACATCTGAATCTCTTCTGAGTCTCGTTACTTCAGCTTCTGGCTGCTCTGTCTGTAGCTTACTCTCTCCTGTGTGCCTTGCTGAGCTCCTGGGCCCCTTCTTTCTATCTCTGCAACTTTTTTCTCAGTGTGTGAGGCTTTTATTCCTCTGTTTATAAAGGACACCAGTAAAAGTCTTAAAGCCCACCCTGGGTCATACAATGTAATCAAAGACTATTAATAGAAGTAATTTAATCAAGAGTTCCCCTATACAATAGGTTTACATGCACAGGAATAGATTAATTCTAAGGACATGATCTTTTTTGGGATCAATAAAAATTGTCAAACTGTCACATGGTACCTTTATCTGGCTTTGGTATTTGGGAGATGGTGGCCTCGTAGTAGCTTTGCTGTTATTCAACTGTAGACTTATTGTGATTCTAACAAAGGAAGAACTGTTATTGAAGTGGAGGCACTGGCCACTGGAGGTTCTGGGGGTAGGGAGAGGGAAAAATAGATGTAATATGAGGGTATTTTCGGGATTTGGGAATTGTCCTGAATGACATTGCAATGACATATACAGGCCATTATATATCTTGTCATAACTTAAAAAACTGTGCAGGAGAGAGTGTGAACTACAATGTAAACTATAATCCATGCTTAGTGGCAATGCTCCAAAATGTGCTCATCAATTGTAACAAATGCGCCACACTAATGAAGGATGTTGTTAATGTGGGAAAATGTGCAACAGGTAGGGAGTGGGTCATATGGGAATCCCCCATATTTTTTATGTAACATTTGTGTAATCTAAGTATCTTTAAAAATATATATATATATATATATATTATATTTTAAAAAGGAAGTGTTAGGGAGTGACCTCTTCAATTTTTTGGAAGAGTTTGAGCAGTATTGGTATTTATTTTTCTTGGAAGGTTTGGTAAAATTCATCAGTGAAACCAACTGGCCTTGGGCATTACTTTGTTGGGAAGATTTGCATTACAGATTCTCTCTTAACTTCTTATTTGTCTGTTGAGATCTTCTATTTCTTCTTGAGTCAGTGCAGGTTGGTAGTTTGCATGTTTATCAGAATTTGTCCATTTCACCTTGGTTATCTAACTTGTTGGCATTAAATCATTCATAGTATCCACTTATATTCCTTTTTATTTCTGTGGGGTCAGTAATTTCTCCCCTTATATTCCTGATTTTATTTATTTTCATTCTCTGTTTTTCTTTGTCAGTCTAGCAAAAGGTTTGTTGAGTTTATTGATCTTTTCAAAGGACCAAGTTTTGCTTAGTTGATTTTTTCTTTTGTTTTACTATTTTCTATATCTTTTATCTGTGCTCTGATCCTTTTTATTTCCTTCCTGCTGATCTTTGGGTTTGGTTTGTTCTTTTTCTAGTTCCTCCACTTGTGAGATTAAGTCACTGATTTGAGATCCTTCATCTTTTTTAATGAGCATTTAGAGCTATCAATTTCCCTCTCAACACTGCCTTTGCTGCATCCCATAAGTTTTTGTATATTGTGCATTCATTTTCATTTGCCTCAAGATATTTCCTAATTTCCTTTAGAATTTCTTCTTTGACCCATTGGTTGTTTATGAGTATATTGTTTAATTTCCATATATTTAGAACTTTCCAGTTCCTCCTATTTTATTAATTTCTAGCTTCATTCTATTGTGCTTAGAGAAGACGCATTGTAAGATTTCATTATTTTTGTATTTACTGAGACTTGTTTTGTCACCTATTATCCTATAGAATGATCCATGTTCACTTGAGAAGAAAGTGTATTCTGAGGTTGTTTGATGAAGTGTTCTAAATATATATATGTTAGGTCTAGTTAGTTTGTTTGTATTAATGTGAAAGTCTTCTATTTCTTTATTGATCTTCTGTCTATTCTATCCATTGTTGACTGTGGTGTATTGAAGTCTCCTACTATTAATGTAGAATGTTCTATTTCCTTCCTTCAGATCTGTCACTATTTGCTTCGTATATTTTGGGGAATTGTTGATAGATTCATATGTATTTATTAAGATTATATATTCTTGTTAAATTTACCCTTGTATCAGTATTTAGTCTCCTCCTTTGTCTCTTGTCAGTTTTTGACTTAAAGTCTATTTTATCTGCTATTAGTACAGCTATCCAGTGTCTTTTTTTGGCTATTATTTGTGTGGAATGCATTTTACCGTCCTTTCACTTTCAACCTACTTTTTCTTTGAATTTGATGTGAGTGTCATAAACAGCATATATTAGGTAATGCTTTTCTATCCATTCTGCCAAAGTCTGCTCTTTGATTGGAGAGTTTAATCTCTTCACATTTAAGGTTACTATTGATAATACAGGATTTTCTTCTGCCATATTTCTATTTGGTTTTTGTAAGTCTTATACATTTTTTGTCCCTCAAGTGTACCACTTCTGCTTACTTTCATATTTATTTGCTCTTCTGTAATGAGTTATTTTGAGTTCTTTCTCATTTCCTTCTGTGAATATTTTTCAGATATTTTCTTTGTGGTATCCTTGGGGCTTATATTTAACATCGCAAATCTATAAAAATATTGTATAAATTAATACAAAATTAACTTCAATAGCATACACAAACTATGTTCTTATACCCCTCTGTTCCCCCACATTTTTTGTTGACCTTGTTACAAATGAAATATTTATCCATTTGGTGTCTAAAAGTATGGATTTATCATTACTTTTTATGTATACACATTTTAGATCTTATACAATGTAAAAATGCAGTTACTTACCAGAAATACAATAGTACTGGCATTTATAATTACCTATGTAGTTACCTGTTTTAGTTTGTTAAAGGCTTTCAATGCAAAATACCAGAAATGGGTTGGCTTTTAAAATAGGGATTTATTAGGGTAAAATCTTAGAGTTCAGAGGCTGTGAAAATGTCCAAATCAAGGCATCATCAGAGATGCTGTCTCACCAAAGGTCAGCTGCTGGCAGATCCTGGACTCCTGTCACATGGCAAGGCAAAGTAGTGGCTGAACCCTCTCTCCTCCAGGCTCACTTTGTCCCTGAGCTCACATGTGGGAGATCATGCATATGTCTCTCTTCTCCCAGGGCTACATCTCTTTAGCTTTGTGCTGCTCAGCTGATTCCAGCTTCCAGCCTTTCTCCTAGAATCTTGGGGTTTCTCTGTGTAGCAGTTTGATATTATTTATGAATTACAATATTAGATATTGGATTATGTTTCTAAACTTGCTGTTTCTCTGGGTGTATTAGATTTTACTAACTTCGGAGGTTTCACTTTTACTTGATTAAAATATGATGAAGGGTTTGATTGGGCAGAGGAAGGAGTTGGAGGCTTTTGCTGCTGGGACCCTGGGAAGTAAACACACAGGAAAAGAACACAGAGGAATGGAAATGACTCCATAGACATGGCAGAGGACCCGGGAAGAGAGAGAGTCTGATAGTCTATAGCTGACCTTGTGGAGAGACCAGAGCAGCTGAAAGAATCGGGCCCCAGGGAGAGAGACAAGGCTTGAAGGAGCTGGGACCACGGAGCCTTAGGAGGAAGAGGAAGGCTGAACCCTTGCAAAGAACGGCAGCCATCTTGCTCCAACAGGTGGCGACAGACTTTACTGAAGGAAGTCACTTATGCTTTATGACCTTGTGACTGTAACGTTCTATCCCAAATAATTACCCTTTATAAAAGCCAACAGATTTCTGGTATTTTGCATCAGCACTCCCTTGGCTAACCAATAGACTCTGTCTTTCTGGGACTGTAGGTGATGCTGGCAACCTCCCTCATGTGGCAGGGTACAAATGCAGCTCTCTTTCTCTGTGTATATTGTCCATTTATATAAGACCCCAGCAAGAGAGCCAAGATCCACCCTGGGTCATGCCTCACTGAAATAGTCCAAACAAAGGCCCCAAACTGAAGTGATCTAATCAATAGTGGTTTAGTCAAAAGGTCCTTAACTGAATCTAACCAAAAGGTCCCACATAAATAAGTTTACATGCACAGGAATGGGTTAGCTAAAGAACATAATTTTCTGGCATTCACAGAAGGCTCAAACCAGGATGTTACCTTTGCTAGAGATATTTTTCCTATACTGCTTCAATCTACTTTCTAGTGTCCTTTCCTTTCAAACTGAAGAATGCTTTTAAATATTGCTTGTAGGGCAGGTCTACAAGCAATGTGATGAATTCGAACAGCTTTTGTTTATCTGAGAATGTCTTAATCTCGCCTTCATTTCTGAAAGACAACTTTACTTGATATAAAATTCTTGGTTGGCAATTGTTTTCTTTCAGCACTTTAAAATTTTCATCTGGTTGCCTTCTTGCTTCCATGATTTCCAGTAAAAAATTGACCCTTAATCTTATTGGGTCTCCCTTCTAGGTCACACATTGCTTCTATTTTGCAGCTTTTAGAATTCTCTAATTGTCTTTGGCCTTCTGAAGTTTGATTATAATATGTCTGTGCATGGATGGATCTCTTCAAATTTGTCCTGTTTGGAGTTCATTGGACCTCTTGGATTTGTATGTTCATGTTTTTCAATAAATTTGGGAAATTTTCCCCCATTAGTTCTTCAAATATCCTTTCTGCCCCTTTCTCTTTCTTCTCCTTCTGGGACTCCCACAATGTGTATATTTATATGCTTGATGGTATTTCATAGTTCTTTTAGGCTCTGTTCACTTTTGTTCATTCTTTTTACTTTCTGATCCTCAGATGTAGTAATTGCAATGGTCTTATCTTTGAGTTCACTGATTCTTTCATCTGCCAGCTCAAGTCTGCTTTAGAAGCCCTCCAGGGTATTTAAAAAATTTTTGTTACTGTGTTCTTTAGTATTGTTTGGTTCTTTTTCAAGATTTCTGTTTCATTATTGATATTCTATTTGTTTTCATCTAGCATTTTCTTGATTTCCTTTATTTCCTTGTCCATGCTTTCCTTTAGTTGCTTGATCATATTTAGGATAATTTTTAAAATCTTTTTCTGTTATATCTAAAAGCCTGGCATTCTTTGTTGATAGCTTCTGTTTCTTTTTGAGCCTTGTAATCTTTTTTATACACAGTACATTTTAATATTTTAATGTGTTAACTCTAGAATTTATTCCATGAGCTGTTTATCTTTACGTTTATTCAAACTAGTGATTTGACAGAGATTTCCTTGAATGCCAGAAATAACCAAAACAAGCAATCATGTGCAAAAAAAACCCCACCTTTAAAAATATTGCAAATTGGTTATCTTTTTGCTGATGCACAACTTCAGTACTTAATTCTCCTACCAATGAACCTGATGATCAACTCAGAGTGAAAGTGCAGGGTTCTTTCCAGTATATTCTGAGCTTGTGTCTTGCATGGGGTATGTACTGGTAACCTTAGAAGTTCCCTTATTTACCAGGATCTGTATGCACCTTTTTCTCCTATTCAAAAATCCTTCCCACTCCCCAGGTGTTCTATTGTATGTCTTAAAGCTGATACTCTTTTTCCCAGGCCATTGTAATTTTATTTTTCTTAGGAGTCCTTCTTACACAGATTTAGCTGTCTCTAAGCTGCTTCTGCATGCAGGGCAAGTTCTGGAATGGCAGACCAGAGATGAATGTCCTGGTTCATTCCTTCATGCTGCCACTGAATAGCTTGGTGCAGACATACATTAACCACCATATGCACATAAGGGTTACTCTTCTTCCTCAAGGTCAGGACCAGGTACTTGCACTGATAGCAGGCAGCTCCACACTGAGCTGGAGAAGAGTGAGAGCCCAGCAAGACACCGCAAGTTTTTCCTACTGTTTTTAACTTGTTTTATTTTATTTTTTTTACACCCCCCCCCTTGTTTTTGTGCTGGCTCTCTGTTCTCTGTGTGTTCTTCTGTATCTGCTTGTCTTCCCTTAAGGTGGCACTGGGAACTGATCCTGAGGCCTTCCGGAGTGGGAAAGAGGTGCTCAATCTCTTGCGCCACCTCAGCTCCCTGGTTTGCTGCATCTCTTATTGTCTCTCCTCTGTGTCTCTTTTTGTTGTGTCATCTTGCTGTGCCAGCACTCTGTGTGGGCCAGCACTCTGCATGGGCCAGCACTCAGCATGGGCAAGCTTTCTGCTCAGGCCAGCTCGATGCTTGGGTAAGCTTGCCTTCCACCAGGCGGTCCAGGGAATCAAAACCTGGACTTCCTATATGGTAGATGGGAGCCCAATTGCTTGAGCCACATCTGTTTCCCTTGCCTTTATCTTGATTAGGCTCTTGCCCAGTTACTGCAACCCTTAAACTCTTTTTCAGAGCTCTGAGGAAAATGGTTTTGTCAGTATTTTCCAATTCTTCTTATATTCTATGGGGAAATGAAACCCTGGAATGTCTCAACCCACCGTCTTTGACCTAATTTGATTTTTATTTCCACTGAATGCCAAGTGAGAACCATGGGATTCCTTTAAAATTTTTAAAATAGCATGTATTGAGAACTATTGAGGCAATAACAGTAGCAATTCCATTTTTCTTAAGAAATGTCATGGACACATTTTGAGGAAAGTCATCCAAGTTGTGTGGCACTATGAGCCTTGGATGGAACCTAAGTGGTAATTTGTGGTAGCTATTGCTATGTGAGAGAAGCAGTCCATCAAGTTAACAATATAAGGCTTTCTGCACCAGGAATGGCAAAAGCAAAGTGGAGAAATGGGTCTTTCTAAGAGCTATGGAAGTTTAAGGTTAAGAAGTTCAGAAAAAAAGACTTGTGGTTGACAGGGTGATGCTTGTACATGAGAAGAGAATGTTTTAGAAAGGGTGGGGAAAGAGATAGGCAGGCCTTTAAATTTTTTTTTCTAGTGAGCCGACATCCTGCCAGGAGAACTGGTGAGGAGTATATGCTTAGCTCCACGCACTGGGGCCTTAGCAACAGTGAAGGGGAAAGACAAGGGGCGAGGTTGATTGGGGGCGAGGTAGGCCAAGAACCTAGGGAGAAGTTAGGGGGCACTAAACAAGCCCTAGTTTAGTATGTGGTGTGGTTGCACTGAAGAGATGGCTTCAATTTCAAATCTAACACTTTCTGGAAAGGTGCTGACAGGCCCCAAAACTGGGGGAAAGATGAAATTTCTAGATATGTCTCTAGGTAAGTAGAACGTAAAACCCCGCTGCCATAATCTGAGTTTGCTGCCTCGAGTGGAATACTTGAGTGTACGACAAGCAAGACGAGGTGCCGCGAGCAAAACATGTGTTGTCTGACAGACTTCTGCATCTGCATTTGTGTGCTTGTTCCAGATAAGCCCTGAGCCATCTCAGCACCCTGCCCCTCCTCTCATCAACTATTTTCCTTCACTTACAAGCTGATTGTAGAGAAGGGAGAGTAAGGGGAATAATGAGAAAGCCATTTCAATATATTATACTTTCTTAAGAATTGACACTAATCTTCCTGCCTTCACACAAGCGGGGCCACACAGTCTGCTCAATTGGCTACATGCGCTCTTCGCAGTCCAAGCAGTACAAGCATAAATTATAAAGTACTAGATTAGGAATAAGAGAAACAAACCTTAGGCCAGTTTGCCAGGATCTCCAGTGATCCTGGCATTGGTAGTCTGCAGACTACCAGGCGAAGCAGTGGTGTTTTTTTTTTTTTTAGCGGTTATTATTTCTGGACCATGTCTCATCTCCCCTAGAGTCCTTTAGAGTCTTACCTCAGGCATCTAAGCTGACAGGGAGTCCTTAGCAACAAACAAACAAACAAACAAACAAACAAAACACCCTTTACCGAGGCCCCTAGCTGGACAACTCACACCACACCCAGAAAAAAACGAACAGATTTTACTTGAGCCGGTTTTTTCGTTCCTTCAAGCCAACTTAGAAATAGGGACGGGTATATAGGGAGGGTAGACCTTATAAATGCGGGGGAAAGAGAGCAGAGCTGGGAAAGAGGAAACTCTAGAATTGAGGAGCAGGAGCAAAAGGGCTGACTTTAGAAATGAGAAGAGCTGGAGCAGAGCTGTGAAGGTAGTGCTTTCTTGGAGGGCAAAAAAAGGGGATGAACCTTAGAAATGGGAGGAACAAAGGAAAGAAGTCAATTTAGAGATAAGGTTAGGAGAGCAGAGAAGGGCGGCTTACCTTAGAAATCAGAGTGGGTTGGAAAGCCAGGAGGGTATACCAGAGAAATGAGTGGGGGGAGGGGAACAGCTAGGGCAGATTAGAAATGGAGGGAGGAACAAGGAGGGAGGTTCTTAGATATCAGAGGAATGGAACCTGAGGTGCTGTCATTATAAATGGGTGGAGCAAAAACGTAGTGGGGGGGTTAGAAACGAGGCCTGAAGTAGGATAGCAGGGAAATGAGCTAAAAATAAGAAGTGGGAAAAGCAGAGCAAGGAAGGCAGGCCATAGACCTGGAGAGGCAGGAGCAAGGACAGCAGAATCTAGAAATAGGAGCAAGAGGAGCAAGGGCTAAGACCTTCGAAATGTAAGGAGTAAAGCAGGAATAGAAGACCTTAGAAATTAGGGAGGAGCAATGAGGATGGAACTTATAAATGAGAGAAGGTAGAGCAGAGAGGGAACTCCTTAGAAATAGAAGGGCATGGAGCAGGGAGGGTTGGCCTTATAAATGTGGAGGGAGAGGGAGGGCAGAGTTTAGAAATGAGGGATGAGGATTAGAAGACAGGACCTTAAATATGAAAGAGGGAGCAGTGAGAACAATCTTTAGAAGTGGGGAAAGGGAGGAGAGGGAAGAGCAGACTTTAGAAAGGAGGGTAGGAGAGGTGAGCCAGGAGGGCAGACCTTAGAAACCGGCAGGGAGGAAATTAGAAGTGGTGGGGAGCAGGTAGAGTGGACAATACAAATGAGAGGAGAAGCAGAAATGAAAGTGGGGTAGCAGAGCAGGGAAGGCAGACTTTTGAAGTGAAAGGTGTTATCTTTTTGTTGTTGAGCTGTAAGCGTTCTTTATATTTTCTGGAAAAAGACCCACATCTGATGTATAATTTGGAAATATTTTCTCCCAGTATATGGACTCTTTTCCTTTCCTTGATAGTGCCCTTTGAAGCACAAAAGTTTTAAATTCTGATGAAGTCCAATTTTTTTTGTTGCTTGTGCTTTTGTTGTCACATCTAAGAAACCGTTACCTAATCCAAGATCATCCGTTTTTGCACTTATGCTTCCTTCTAAAAGATTTATAGTTATACTGCATATTTAGGTGTTTAATGCATTTTGAGTTAATTTATCTCTCTGTTTCCCCTGCTGTACATAGCTTCTATTTCTGGCTACTCTTGCACAATTATTTATTTGTTAATTAAGCAGTTTATTGAGATCTAATCACATACAATAGGATCTATCCAAAGTGAATAATCAATGGCTTTTAGTATATCTCAATATTGTACATTCATCATCTCAAAAATTTTAGTACAATTTCATTACTCCAAAAAGAAAGACTCAATGCCCCTTAGCATACCTTCTCCAGCCCTACATAACTCCTAATCTAATTTCATCTTTATAAATTGATTTATATTTACATTTTATATAAATGGAATCATACAATATATAGTACTGTGTATCTGGTCTCCTTCACTTAGGATAATTTTTTTGGTCTTATGTTAACATTTTGTAGTATTACATTTGTTCATTTTCAAAGAAAAACAGCCTTATATATGCAATTTTACCTGTATTCATATTTCACTTAATATATTTATATTTCATATACCATATTTAGTTCATAATAGCACAATCATACAGTATTTGCCTTTTTGTGTCTTGCTTACTTCACTCAACATTTTGTCTTCCAGGTTCATCCATGTGGTCATATGTTTCACTTCATTTCTTCTTACCGCTGCAAAATATAACATCGGATGTGTATGCCACAATTTATCCATCCTTCAGCTGATGGACACCTGAGTTGTTTCCAACTTTTGGCTATCATGAATAATGCTGCTGTGAACATCGGTATGTAGATGTCTATTCGTGTCACTGCTCTCAGTTCTTCTGAGTATATACCTAGCAATGGTATTGCCAGGGCACATGGCCAGTCTATATTCAACTCCCTTAGGAACTGCCCAACAGTCCTCCACAGTGGCTGTACGATTCTACATTCCCACAAATGGTGAATAAGCATCCTGATCTTTTCACAACCTCTCCAGCATTTACAGTTTTCCCACTTTTTAATAGCAGCCAGTCTAATAGGTGTGAAATGCTATCTCATTGTAGTTTTGATTTGCATTTCCCTAATCGCTAGTAATGTTGTACATCTTTTTTATGTGTTTCTTTGCCATTTACATTTCATCTTTAGATAGTTGTCTTTTCAAGTCTTTTGCCCATTTTTAAATTGGATAGTTTGTTTATTGTTGAGTTGTATAATCTCCTTATATATCATGTATATTAAACTCTTTTCAGATATGTGATTGCCAAATACTTCTCCCATTGAGTTGGCTGCCTTTTTACTCTTTTGACAAAGTCCTTTGAGGTGCAAAAGTGTTGAATTTTGAGAAGGTCCCATTTAGCTCTTTTTTCTTTTGTTGCTGGTGCTTTGGGTGTAAGGTTTAAGAAATTACTGCCTACCACAAAATCTTGAAGATGTTTTCCTACATTTTCTTCTGGAAGTTTTATGGTGGTTGTTTTTATATTTAGGTACTTGGTCCATTTTGAGTTAATTTTTGTATAAAGTGTGAGATAGGGGTCTTCTTTCTTTCTTTTGGATATGGCTACACAGTTCTCTCAGCATCAATTGTTGAATAGACTGTTCTGGCCCAGCTGGGTGGGCTTAACAGCCTTGTCAAAAATCACTTGGCTGTAGATGTGAGGTTCAATTTCCAGGTTTTTAAAAAACTATATTTTTATTAGAGAGGTTGTGAACTTGCAAAACAATCATGCACATGTGTGGAATTCTCATACAGTGCCCCTCCACCAACACACTACATTGTTGTAAGACATTTGTTACAGATTATGAGATAATATCATCAGACTATGACCAATAGCTATTGTCTATAGTGTACATTTGGTATATTTTTTCCATAACCCCCTATTATTAACACAGTATGTCTTTGGCATTGATGCAAGAATAATATGGTATTGCTGTTAACTATAGTCCATAGGTTGCATTAATTGCATTTTTCACATTCTTACCACCTTGCAATAGTGATGTACATTTATTTTTTCTAGTCATAGAAGGATGTTCTTGTATTTGTATTATAAACCACAATTCTCATACATCCCTTGGTTCACTATGTTATTCAGTCCCAAGATGATTCTCTAGCTTTCTTTCAATTGACATTTACATCCCTAGACTACCCTTTTCAGCCACAATCCCATTTATAGACCAGCTACATTAGTTCTATTCGCTATAATCTGTTACCATCAACTCTATCCATTTCCACACATTCACGGTAAAGTTAAAGAAAACTTCCACATACATTAAACATCAGTACACCTTCTCGGCCCTCCTCTTATCTCCTAATAATCTTTACTCTAGGTTTTAACTCCATGCATTTACTCTCTGTATTTAGTTCATATTAATGAGACCATGCAATATTTTCCTTTTGTGCCTGGCTTATTTCACCTAACATAATGTCTTCAGGGCTCATCCATGTCATCATATGGGTCCCTGTTTCGTTTCTTTTTACCACAGCACAGTATTCCATCATATATATGTACCACATTTTGTTTATCCATTCATTGGTTGATGAACACTTGTGCTGTTTCCATCTTTTGGCAATTGTGAATAACACCACTATGAACATCAGTGTGAAATATCTGTTCATGTCACAGTTTTCAGATTTTCTGAATATATTCCTAGTAGGGGAATTGCTGGATCATATGGAGGTTCTATATTTAGCTTCCTAATGAACTGCTAAATTCCACCAGCATTTTTTTAAAGTAATGGAATACACAATTATCAAATTTATTTTTAAGGGTAAATGGGCCCAAATAGCCAGAAACATCTTAAAAAGGAAGAGCGAAGATGGAGGACTCTCACTTCTGGACTTTAAATCATATTACCTAGCTGCAATGGTGAAAACAGCATGGTACTGGCATAAAGATAGAAACTTAGACCAATGGAACTGAATTGATGGTTCAGAAACAGACCTTCACATCTATGGTCAAGTGATTTTTGACTAGGCTGTCAAACCCATCCAGCTGTGGCAGAACATTCTATTCAACAAATGTGCTGGGAGAACTGGATATTCATAGCCAAAAGAAAGAAAAAGGACCCCTATCTCACACCTTATACAAAAGTGAATTCAAAATAGAACAAAGACCTAACTATAAAATCTATAACCATAAAGATCCTAGAAGAAAATCTAGGGAAACATCTTCAAGACCTGGTAGTGTGTGGTGGATTCTTAAACCTTACACCAAAAGCATGAGCAATGAAAGAAAACATGGATAAATGGAACCTCCTCAAACTTAAACACTTTTGTGATTCAAAGGACTTTCCCAAGAAGGTTAAAAGGTAGCCCACCAATTGGAGAAAATATTTGGAAACTACTTATCTGATAAGGGTTTGATTTCCATTCTATATAAAGAGATCATACAACTCAACAATAAAAATGCAAGCAATCCAAGTAAAAAATGGGCAAAAGACTTAGACATTTCTCCAAAGGGGAAATACAAGTGACCAAAAAGAACATGAAAAAATGTCCAATATCACTATCTATTAGGGAAATGCAAATCAAAATGACAATGAATCCAGGTTTTTATCTTGCTATGGGAAACAGGCAAAACGTTTGAGTAGTCATCATGCCCTTCAAGTTTGAAGGCAGGAAAAATATATTCCAAAGGGCAAATACATTTGCTTTCTATGGTTTGATAAGAAATTCATACTTTCCAATAAATTTCCCTGTATTTTTCTCAAAGTTAAAATGTTATTTTTAACAATGCATATCTTTGTCTTTGGATAACTACACGTATGCAATTTAAAATCGAGTTTCTTATTATTGCAAGGAAGTTATTTCCATTGTATAAGATCTACCAAGCTAGGAAAAGGCTCTACATATTTATTTTCATTCTTGTTCCTAGTAAAAATACCCAAAAGGTATTTGGTCCTTTATCAGAAATAAAAGGCAAAAATAATACCAAAATTGGAACTGGTAACAGCAAGGACTTAATGGGAATTGCATATCCCTCCTCAGCACTTTTATTTAATGGAGACTAAGACAAACGTAGTTTGAAAGAAAGGAACCCTTTGTGCCAGTTAGATGTATTGAGTTGTTGATCCACAAGTATTTATAGAATATCCGGTATGTATTGAGCACTGTTCTAGGCACTTAGTCCACTGTTGAATAAACAATGGCCTCCTCTCAAATAGCTCATAATGTAGGTGGAGAGACAGGTAAATAAATATGTGCAATTATGTGTTTTAAATGTTTTGGAAATATGTAGAGTCTGAGTCTCTCAGAAATTGAGAGGGACCTAAGTCATTTGATTTTTTATTTTTCTAATATTTTAAACTTTTAAAAAATTTCCAATACAATGTTTATAAATATTGTGGTATATTTTAAATGTTTATAAATAATAAACTAGTGCTTTCAATCCATTCTAAAACACAATGCAACTGAATTATTCTTTTCACAATATTAATAATCACATGAGTTATATAAAAAAGTAATTACTCATATGGCACCTCCACAGTGTGATCTAGTTCAAACTGGATGAGCAATATTGTCTTTCTTCAATCCTGATAGTATATCTCTCAAATTAAGTATCTCATACTTAGGTCTAGAGTTAATATTTGTGGCTCTTTGGTGAGGCTTGCAGCAAATTGTTCTGGAGTGATTGAGTAAATGTTTTTCAGGCGGAATCAATGGAGACTAGCATTACAGACTGTAGCATGAACAAACCCCATGTCTCTAATGATATATTCTGAGAACTAAGGAAAGGATTTGATTATATTAAAAAGAATTGATTTTTAAGTTTTTTCAAAATCTCATAGAGTGCTGGAAGTGTACTTAGATGTCTTACCCAGGTTCAAAAACATTTGTTTTTTCTTTCGTATGGAGAAACAGAGCAGCAATTGGATTTCAACTCTAAATAATAGCTGACAAGATGTATATCTAGCACTGCATGTTGTATACTACAATTCGATTACAACACAATAAATTAAATGGTGATCTGTGAAATTACAAACTCCAGGGGTTAACATTATGAATTGTTTCACTGACAACACAACCTGCAACACATTTCAAAAGCATGGAGAATTGGGGGACTTTTAAATAAAGTAAGCTTTAAAATAAGTTTGTGAATGAACATTGTGCTTGAAAAATCAAGACCTCTGATACCTCTTGGTTTTTTTTCACAGATGCTGTGAAGCATCTGATATTCATGGCCCATTTAATATACCTATATACTCAAAGGAAGAAAAGGTCAAAATAGAAAACATTAAGGAATTTAATAGGCCATGTGGGTACACATGAAAAAACTTTTTATTGTCACAGTATTAAATGCCAATTCTGTTCAGTTAAGTTATTTATTAAACATTCATTATGTACCTAACATAATTTCTATGAATCAGAAATAATCCTGACACGATAGTTTTTCTTTCAATATTCTAACCTTATTCATAGCATTTAAAGCTGGAGAGGACTTTTGTTACATAATCATCAAATAAGGAATCATTTACAAAAGGAATTAAAGGAATGTCATTGCTAAATTTATTGATATTTTCACTTAGGCTATTCCTGAGATTTTTTTTAAATATAAATTTTAATTAAGTATAACATACAAAAGAAACTCCACAAATGTCATTTTACAACCCATCGAATTTCCTCCAAGTGAACACATATTTAACTAGCCTCTAACTCATGAAACAGAACATTACCTGTATCTCAAAAGTCCTCTCATGGCTCCTTTCTGTAATTCAGGTGTTCTTACCCTCTTTTGTTCCACGGACCTCTTTCCCAGTCTGGTGAAAACCACTGACCCCTTACTAAGTCCACACTAAACTGTACATTATTCAATAAATATATCACACCTGCACCAACACGTCCCCACAAGAATAATGTTTTTTTGAATTTTGATTAAAGTCCATGGACCCCTTGATAAGAACACCTGCTGTAACTGTTCTCCTCATCCAAGTAGATTTAATAACTTTTAACTATCTGATTTTTAACACAATAGACTAGTTTTGCTTTTTTTACATTATTTAAATGTAACCATACAATACGAACTTTTCTTTGCCTGGCTTCTTTCTTTTTCCTTTTTAAATTTTTTTTTGGTTGAAGTTTATCATTCATACATGAACATCCATAAATAAAAAGTGCATAGTAAATGCTGTGAACTTACAAAACAAACATGCATATCATCATAGTGTTCCTATACATTACCCCACCACCACCTTACATTGTTGTGAAACAATTGTTATAAACTATTAAAGAGCATCTTCAAAATACTAACTATAGACAATATTTTACATTTTTGTGTATTTTCCCCTCAGCCTACCTGGGTATTTTTTTAAAATTTCATGACAACTTTTTATGGTAGTGGCATAGATATCATTTCCCAATTCCATTTTTTCAATTATTTTTCAATTTGAACATTTGCAAATTTAATATGAAATATTTGTGAAATCCCAAAATACTAGAATCATTTCTAGAAAGTGTAGCATAGAATGAACATTAAAATTATATTCCTGAAATATATTTCTTTTCTCCCTTTTTAATATGTCAATATTAAGTTTTCCTACCCTCTTGACTTGTGTCACAGTTGGTACTTTAGATATGGATGTCCGGGACCTACATTAGTTTAGGTGGATACTATGCCTTACAGTCTTGTCCTGAGTTGGCACCATATCCGTGTTATAAGTGCAAAGAGAAATGGAGTAATCAACATTTAGCAAGAGGTGAGATAAAAGATCTTTTCCACTTGATTGGAAGCCACACAGAAAATGACCTGTAAAGTAACAACAGATTTGTTTTAAAAATTGGATGTTATATTAAATGCACCATCATTCATGTTTTCTTTCATTATCCTCATTTTGTGGTTTAGGCAGATTTATATTATTTGGTAAACCCAAGTTCCTTTATAAATGTGGACTTAGTTTATAAAGACAGTGAAAAATGGAATAAAATTATCAAATAACATAAAGGATGGTGGTTTCCTTTCAAGTAGATGTGCAGTATGATCATACAAATTATCTCTATATTATTGAAAAGCACTGATCAATTTCCTGATTTCATGGGATACCTATCTTATAGCTGAGCACATAGAATGCTTTCAAATAAGTACCTGATTTTTTAGATTGACATGGCTCCGTGCTAGATATTTTATGGGAATCTTCCCTCATCCTCTGGCTGTAAACTTCACAACTTATGCCTTAGCTCCTATCCAAGACTGTATACTGAGGTAGTGACATTGAAGGCTTTTCATCATCTGCTTCATAATCTGTCTAGCCTTTTCCTCAATAAATCTCCAGCACTAATCTTCTATTCTAGCTAAGATGATCTTATCCCTTAAGATGCTATATTAATTCCTGGCTCTAAGACTTTTCTTGCACTGTTTCTCTTTCCTGGAGTGCCTAGATCATTCCACTCATTCAAATCCTGTCCATTCAACTCATCTCTGCCACATGGAATTTGCAGCTGTTCCAGTGCACAGTGGTTGGTCTGTTCTCTGCTTTCCTAGAATATTTATTGTCTATGTCATTCAGTTGGTACATAATTATATATAGGCAATTCCCAGCTGGCAAGTGTGTTATTCCAAGACCTCACTTGAACGCCTGCTCTTGGAGATGCATAAAGAATTGCCTTTAAAGAAACAATATTGTAGTGGGTGAGTAGGTTTTCAGAGCAAAGTGCACAAAAAATTATTTAATGCATATGCATGCAAAGCTATAGTATCAATATTCCGATTGCAACAACCATTATAATAATATTTTATACGGTAATATTGCTCAGAGTCAAACTAGGAAGGATCTCGCCCTGCCATAGTTCTAAGAACAAAAACTACCTTGCTCCCCTCTGTATGGGTTTTTTCCCCTTTCCTAATTTAGCTCTGTTACTGTGGGGACCTGGGGAGGTCTTGGAAAACTGGTGGTCTAGTGACAATATTGTGAGAAATGGGGGAAGAGCTTTCTGTTTGCAAGGAAATGGGTAGAAAAAGATGAAGTCATGGAGGCCACCATGGTCAATGTTCAAATTGGATCTGATGAAGATAGGGAAGACTTCTTGTTCTTCTTTACATTTCCCCGACACCACACTAGTATAATAAGCATTTATGTCTTTATATTTGGACTATTGCAATAAACTTTGCCTCCCCCCGAAAAACTAGTCTTCTTTTTTATAGTCTCCCTCTGTTCTGCAATCTACTGCCAATCACAGATTGATTTTTCCCAAAACCATTAACACCATAATTTTGCTCTTATGCTCTCCATTGGTTCTCCATTGCTCACAGAATTTGTTTCCAATTCTGGCTGAATATCAAAATCCTTTTGAAGAATTTAAAAAAATACATATATTTGAGTCTTACTCCAGTCCTACTGGGCCATAATCTCTGCATGGGAGAATCTGCATTAAAGAAAAATTTCACCAGATGATTCTAATGCACAGCCAGGTAAAGAGCCACTGACCTACAGGAAAACGTTAAAAATTCTTAGCATGGCATTCAAAGTCCTCCATGTTCAGGAGTAGAGATCTCAGTTCAATCTGTAAAATGAGGGATTGTTGATTTCCTGCTTAATGTTTCCATTCCACATTCAAAATGACTCTTGGCCTCTTTCTACCTTTATATTTTAGTTAAGGCTATATTTTGGTTTTATTTCAGGGAAGCTGATATAGGAGGTGATTTAAATGAAACAACTGAGTGGGTGGTTATTTTCAAGCCTGAAATATACCTATTACATCATTTTTATTTTTCAGACTTTCATTTTCCTGTGTTACAGTCTGTCAGGACAGATTGCTGCTGACTATTATACAGCTTGTTTTTCTGCACTCTACATTGGTGTGATTATCTTCCCTTGCACAAGTTACACCTTTGGCATGAAATTCAATTGTGGAATAAATATAATAAAAATGGATAAATACCAAAGTAAAATTGAATTTCCTACCTACTTAAATCAGTTTATATAACAGCTGTGAGTGTAGTTAATGCTGTAGCCATTTTGTTGGGCTGCTGATTTTTTAAAAGGAAAGCCAGTACTGTCACTTATGAATCAAAAATAGTGACCATTTTTAAGAGAACCTAAACTTCAACATCATAAAAGAAATTCTTTGTAGTCAGGGTGATGTACAGCCCTAGAGTAAGCTGAAATAAGTAGAAAAGTAAGAAATTACTGGCTCATCTATTGTATATTTGATGGGTACCAGGATATATATGTTTCCTTTTCTCTTCTAGAATAATCACTTTGAGTCTCAAAATATCTTGATGCTGTAGAGCAGTTAGCAGATACAAAACTTATCCACATTTGTTGAATGAACCATGACAGTCATTCTCTTTATGAAGGTGCTGTTGGGCTAGTAGAATGAATTAGGTAGTGTTCCCTCCTCTTCAATTTTGTTCAATTTTGAACAGAATTGGAGTTAAGTCTTCTTGGAATGTTTGGTAGAATTCTCCAGTGAAGCCATCTGGTCCTGGGGTTTTGTTTGTTAGGAGGCTTTTAATTAACGATTCAAACTCTTTTCTAGTAATTGGTTTGTTGAGATCTTCTATTTCTTATATTTAAACCTGCCATTATTATTTCATTTTCCTATTAATTTTATTTGGATTTTTTATTGGCTTCATTTTTGAAGAAGCTTTAGATCACAGAAAGGTTACAACTGGGGCAGGGGAGGATCATGGGTATGGGGTGTCAGTCATGGGGGATACATGGGAGGAAGTTCACCTGGACATACATGTAAGGTATATAAATGTGTTCAAATGTTCATGAGGCATCATCACAGTGGGTGGAGATTCACATAAAAACCAAGAGAATATTGAATTTCCATCCTGGAGAGTTCCATCACATTCTTTAATGGAGCAGCAACAATCCCCCAAGTGCAGGGGCAATGATTGGTGAAGGAAGATGGTCCATTGATGGTCCTTGATATTGATGACTATGCTTGTGAGCCTTTGCTCTTGAAACAGAAGCTTACCCTAGTGTTGTGGAGTGCCTAAGAGTTGCCTCCTGAGAGCCTCCTTGTTGCTCAAATGTGGCCAAACTCAGCATATAAATGCATTACCTTCTGCCTCAGTGTGGGACATGACTCCCAATGATGAGCCTCCCTGCCACTGAGGGATTACTTCCAACCACCAACTTGCAATGCAACTGGAAAAAGACCTCAAATAAAAGGGGAAAACTTAAAGACAAATGAGTTTATATGGGTAAGAGACTTCAAAGTGAGTCAGGAGGTCATGCAAGAGATAACGCTTATGCACATCTCAGCAGGATCTCATAGACTGCCAAAATGGATACTGCCCCAAATAGTGAGGCTTCTGAGGGCTCTGGAGACACCCAGGTCCTATGGTCAGGGAAGATAGCTCCAGAGTTTGGTGCCTTGCCAGGGGGCCCTACTTTGGAGTTTCTGCTCCTGAGAGTGACAGAGTTGGACTCAGTTATGGCTTCCCAACACATGGCTCATCTGTTGGAACCTATACTTGGTGCTGGATTCTGTAGGTGTACATCCAAGAGACTTGAATCTTTGGGCTTTCCATGTGCCAGCTGGGCCTGGAGCATCAGCTGAGTTGCAAAACCTACTCTCCAGTTCACTGGACTCACCCAGGACAACTAACAAGGAGGTGAGGATTGATAACCACCATACCAAGGAAACGAGAGTGCTGACAACTGCAAGCGAGATAGTCCCATTCATCGGCTTTTGGGGATCGAAGCCCCCTCTCAGTTAGAGGTAGAGTGGACATCACCTTCCTGTAATTCTCCAGACTGGGGAATGAACTATGGACTAGAGTGGACTAGTGATTCTAGCAATGGAATAAGTTACAACATTGATGAGGAGACAGTGGTCACTGGAGGCTCTGGGGGCAGGGAGACGGAAAAACAGGTGTAACACGGGGGCTTTTTCGGGACTTGGGAATTGTCCTGAATGATATTGCAACGACAGATATAGGCCATTACATATCTTCCCATAACTTGCAGAATTGTGTGGGAGATAGTGTAAACTGAAATGTGAACTATGGTGCATGCTCAGTGGCCCCAGATGCATTTATCAATTGCAATGAATGAACCACACTAATGAAGGATGTTGTTTATGTGGGAGAGTGTGGGAGGTGTGGGGAGTGGGGCATGTGGGAATCCCTATATTTTTTGTGTAACATTTATATAATCTAAATATCTTTTAAAAATTTAAAAAAGTATCTTGTTTAATTTCCACATGTTAGTGAATTTAACATTTCTCTCTTTGTTATTGATTTCTAACTTCATTTGGTTGTGGTTGGAAAATATGCATTGTATAAGTTCAATCTTTGTGAATTTATTGAAACTTGTTTTGTGACCCTACATATGGTCTAGCCTACAGAATGATCCATGTGCACTCAAGAAGAATGTGGCTTCTGTTTTCATAGGGTGCAGTGTACTATATATGTCTATTAGGTCTAGTTGGTTTAGTGTACCATTCAAGTCTGTACTTTTTTTTTTTTAGGATGTACCAGGTATTGAACCCAGGACCTTGTACATAGGAAGCAGGCACTCAACCACTGAAATACATCCACTCCCCAATGAGAATTGATTTCTTCGTTTGTTTGCTTTTAGGAGGTATCAGGGATTGAACCTGGGACCTCGTATGTAGGAAGCAGGCACTCAACCACTTGAGCTACATCTGCTCCCCGTAATTCTTTACTGATCTTCTGACTAGATGTTCTATATATAATTGGGTGTGGTGTGTGAAAGTCTATTATAATTAATGTAGAACCATCAATTTCTCCCCTCAATCTTCCAGTATTTGATTCATGTATTTTGGAATATATTCATATATATATTGATAATTGTTATATTTCATATTAAATTGTTCCCTTTATCAGTTTATATTGACCCTCTTTGTTCCTTGTAATTGCTTTTGACTTAAACTGTATTTTATCCTTTATTAGTATAGCTATCCCAGCTCTCTTTTGATTACTACTTGATGGAATATTTCTTTCCATCTTTCACCGTCAACCTACTTGTATCTTTTACTTTAAGGTGAGCCTCTTGCAGACAGCATATGGTTGTGTCATGTTTTTTTATCCATTCTGCCAGTCTCTGCCTTTTGCCTGGAGAGTTTAATCCGTTTAACTTTAAAGTCACTACTGATAATACTGAACTTTCTTCTGCCATTTTGCAGTTTTTCTTTTGTAAGTCATAACTTTTTATGGCCTTGACTTCCATTAGAGCTTACTTTTATATTTATTTACGTTGCTGTGTTGTACAATATTGAGTGCCTTCGCATTTCTATCTGGATATATTTTTCATCTATTAGCCTTGTGGTTACCATAGTGTTAAAATTTAACATCCTAAATATATAACAATCATATTTGGTTTGATATAAAATTAACTTCAAAAGCATGCACATTTATATTTCCTATACCATCTGTTTCCCCACTATTTCACCATTTATTTTGTACTCATTACCACTTATATATTTGTACAATGTATGCCCAAAAACCTAGATTTATCATTACTTTCCATGCATTTGCATTTTAGCACCTGTAGGAAGTGAAAAATGGAGTTACATACCAAAAAATGCAATATAATAATACTGGCATTTATAATTATCCAAATGGTTACCTTTATTGCAGGTCTTTATTTATTTATTTATTTTTAAAGTTAATGTAAGTTTTATTATAAAGAGATAAAAGAGGGGAAAATAGAACATTTTATATACACATATTTATAGCAAAATAAATTAGAAATATTCATAGCAATTAAACTCTTCATTTCTGCACTTGGTCATGGGGTAGTACCCATTCCATATTTCTTTTATCCTCAGCAAGCGCCGCAGCAGATCATGGTTATTTGCCTGGTGGAGTGACCCAAGCCTTTGTTCCTGAAGGGTATGGGCCATTAGTAGTCTTGCATGAATTGAATTGTTTTTGTTTTCCATTAACTTTATTCACAGGTCAAGGTAGAATTAAGGGCAACATTTATATGAACAGCTCTTTATTTCTTTATGCTGCTTTGAACCATTGTCTAGTGTCCTTTCATTTCAGTTTGAAAAACTCCCTTTATCATTGCTTGTAGGGCAGGTCCAGTGGTGACGAAATCCCTCAGCTTTTGTTTGTCTGAAAATGTTCTACTTTCTTCCTCCTTTTTGAAAAACAGTCTCACAGGATCTAAAATTCTTGGCTGGCAGTTGTTTTCTTTAAGTATTCTAAGTATTTCAACCCACTGCCTTTTTGCTTCCATGGTTACTGATGTGAAATCTGCACTCAATCTAATTGAGACTCCCTTGAATGTCACACATTGCTTTTCTCTTGCAGCTTTCAGAACTCTCTCTGTCCTTTGCATTTGATAATTTTAGCAATATATGATGGGGTGTATTTTTTCATGTTTATCCTATTTGTTGTTCTCTGAGCTTCTTGGATGTGCATATTCACCTCTTTTGCTAAGTTTGGGAAGTTCTCTGTCATTATTGCTTTGAATATTCCTTTTGTCCCTTGCTCTCTTTCTTTCCCTTCTGGGACTCCCATAATGCATATATTGGTGTGCTTAATGGTGTCCCAGAAGTATCTTAGGCTATTTTTGCTTTTAATATTTCTTTTTTCATATTGCTCCTCAGCCTGACTCAAGTACCTTGTCTTTAAGGTCACTGATTCTTTTTCTGCTCTCTCCAAACTGTTCTTCAAAATTTCCTGAGCATGTTCAGTTTCAGTTATTGTGGTCTTCAACTCAAGTAGTTCTGTTTTGTTCTTTTTTTTAAATTTCTCTCTTTACTAAGACTCTCATAGTACGCATTCATTGTTTCTCTGATAGCTTTACTTTTTCTTTGCATCTCCTTGAGCATTTTTAATATGATTTTTAAAAGGCTTTGCTTGGTATGTCCACAGTCTTATCTGATTCATTGGAGTTTTCTATATTTTTATCCTTTTCCTTTAGATGTGTCATGATTTCCTGTTTCTTTGTTTGTCTTATACTCTTTTCTTGCACACTATACATTTTAATATTTTAAATGATAACTCTGGAATTTATTCCCTGTGATGTCTGTTTCTTGGTTTGTAACCAGCTGGAGATAAGACAGAGATTTTCTTGAACTTCAGCCCTCCTATCAGGAAAGAAAACCCAAGGCAAATGCAGTGTACAAGGTTTTCCATGTCTTTTGGGCCCTCTGTTTTGTCCTAGGCTTTTGCTTGTTCATTGTTTTGGAATTCCCCTGTGTTACAAAACATCTCCTGAAGGCCACGAGATGGTGAGGCCATGATACCAAAGAACACACTGGAATTTGGTCAGGCATAAGCTTTATTGGGATATATGGACAAGAGAGAATCTCTGAAGGCAGTTCAGAGAATGAAGATAGTGCTCTGCAGAGATGAAAAAATGAGGGGTGATATGTAAGGGGTTTCATAACAAGGACATTCCATAGGGTATGAGAACAGAGTTCCTGCTCATGAAGCATACACATGAGGTGTGCTGATATTTTCACTACACTCCTAGGAAGGATGTTCATCAAGGACATTTACTGCTTTGGGAAAAATACAGTTAATGATAACATCTATACATTCTTGTCCCTCTGTGGAGGTTTGTTAACCTTTAACTTATGTCTAGGTCATGGAGGCGGCTATATGCTGAATACTTAGAGGGAGGCCCTGGGTCCCCACAATCTTTTTAAAGGAGTTTGGTTGTCTCCTCTGTTTCCCAGGAGACAGACCTCCCTCTCTGTGGTTTTTGAACCTGGACAGGCTCTGTCCCACACTCTCTACTGCTATAGATTTTTAAATATATATATATATATTAAAGATACTTAGATTATATAAATGTTATATAAAAAATATAGGGGATTCCCATATGACCCACTACCTATACCTCCCACATTTTCTCACATTAACAACATCCTTCATTAGTGTGGTACATTTGTTAGAATGGATGGACACATTTTGGAGCATTGCCACTAAACATGGATTATAGTTTACATTGTAGTTTACAGTATTTCCCGCACAATTTTGTAGGCTAAGGCAAGATATATAATGGCCTGTATCTGTCATTGCCAAGTTATTCAAGACAAATCCCAAGTCCTGAAAATGCCCCCATATTACATCTGTTTTTCCTTCTCCATGCCCTCAGAACCTCCAGTGGCCACTGCCTCCACATCAATGATATAGGTTCTTACATTGCTAAAATCACAATAAGTCTATAGTAGAATACCAGTAAGTCTACTTTAGCTCATAGTTCATTCCGCAATCCTGAGGATTCTGGGATGGGGATGCCCATTCCACCTCTAATTGAGAGGGGGCTTCGATCCCATAGGGCAGATGGATGGGGCTTTCTTACTTGCAGTTGTAGACACTTTTGGTTCCTTGGGATGGTCATTATTCATCATCAGCTCCTTGGAAGTTGTCCTGGGTGAGTCCAATAAACTAGAGAGTAGGTGTTGCAAGTCTGTTGAGATTCAGGGCCTACTGGTACATGGACAGTACTAAAATTTAAGTTTCTTGGGCTTACACCAATCAACCTTAGTACTAATTATAGGTTCAAAAAGAAGGGTCAGGCTGGATGGGTCAAGATGGCGTGAGTGTAGGAGGGCACACACTGCAAGCTCCCAGAGCAAGGCGGATTGTAGACGGGGTCCTGCCCGGGGTTCTATGCTGTGCACACGTGGAATGAGAAGCTTGGGACATCTATCTGCGTGGATAAACAGCATGGACGGAACGGTAGAGATTCGTGAGTTTTAAGCCTGCCGGTGGTGGTTAGCACAGATGGCTGAGCCCCGCGGTTAGAGAGAAAAAAAATAAAACGGCCAATTGGAGCCGCGAGCAGGGCGAGAAAGTTTTATTTTCTGGGGATCTGGCTTCCCGGAGCCCCTTGGAGCTTGGGTGAAGAGAACAGCCACAGCGAATCAGCACCAATTGGACAGGACGGGTGATTCTGTTTGGGGGAGGGAGCTGATTTGCCTAGCTGCCCAGGGATAAGCCCCAGGCCGCCGCAGAGCCAGGAAGAGGGGACACTCTCCAAAAGAGGGAGGGTTCTGTTGGAGGACAGGGAAGGGAATTTTTTATTTTTATTTTTTGACATCGACCTGGCTGCCTGCACCGCCCCATAGCTTTGCGGAGCAGATAAGCCGACCTGAAGCAGCATCAGGGTGAGAGCAGATGGACGCGAATCTGCAGTCAAACTGATTTACATAGCAACCCGGTGACGCTGGTGCTCGGCTCCAGAAGGGACGGAATCGGCCGTCTTTAGCACTCTGCACTGACTAACACCACAGCTACAGCTCCCCTGGGGAGTTGAGGAAGTGGGATGTGCTTGATTAATTTCCACGAGCCCAGCTAGGGTCCCTTCCATAAGGGGGTTGGTCTAGAGGAGGAATTATTTGGGGTCCTGTATTTCACCAAAAAAAAAAAGTGAGAAGGTCACTTCAATAAATGAAAAATAAATTCTTTTTAATTTAGTTTAATAGCTAAAAGCTGTTTCAGGACCTGCATATAGAACCCTGTGGGGAAATTGATTGATAAACACAGGCAGGCAGAGAGGATCCACGTGGACCCTAGGGGAATCATTGACCCTCCTTAGCTCTGTTTGACTGCTTGCCTGTGTGGTTCTTTGGTTTTTCTCTGTTTATTTCTGGTCTCTTGCTTTTCTTTCCTCTTTCCTCACCACCTTCTTTTTTCTTTCATTTTTTTAAAATTACGTGCTGCTAGCTTGTCGCTTCTTTGATGTGCTTCTTCTTCAGTAATTTCCAACTCGCTATCTATATTGATACTGTATTCCAAACAATCACTTAACCTTCCTTCATCTTTCAGCCTTCTGCTTTCTGTTGTGGCTCTTAGATACAACATTTTTTCATAGGCCCACAACTTAAGGGTGTCAATTTCTATTCCATCTATTTTGTTTTCTTCTTTTTTTAATTAGTATTAACTTTTTCCTTTCAGCCCTTTCTTTACTGTTTCTCTCCCTCCTCATAATTCTAGCCTCTAAATCACTATATATATATTCCTCCATTTTATTTCTCAGTCCATTGTAGGAACTCCACTTTTTTTCCTATTACTCTACACTGCCTACAAAAATTAAATATTCATCTCATTAAGTCTCATTTGGTCCCTCTTCTAACTTTTATCAATATTACTATTATCCTTCTGCCTTCCTTACATCTTTTGATTCCTCTGGCCCTAATATTTTGCTTCAAGGGAACATAGAAAGAAGCAAGGAAATAAAATAAGAACAAAAGTGCCAAAGAGAAAACTTAACTCACACGCAGAACCACAAGCTAAATAAAACTCTAGAGCATAGAGAAAAACTAATCAATTGAACAAAACCATCAAGATAATACGATGACCAGAGGGCAACAAAAAAATACAAAAGACTCTGAGAAACAGGAAAACATGGACCAGTCCAATGATCAAAATAAAAACCAGGAAGCGATGCAGAATATTGAACAACTAATCAAAGCTATCCAAACAAATATCATGGACCAACTTAAAGAAGTGAAGGAAGAGATTAAGGATATAAAGAAGACACTGGGAGAATATACTGAAGAAATTGCAAACATGCTTAAAATGGTAATGGATATGATGGTGAACAATGGCACAATCCAAGAAATGAAAAAGATGCTGGATTCACATAACAGCAGATTTGAACAGGCAGAGGAAAGAATTAGTGATATGGAAGACAATACAGCTGAAATCAAAGAGATAGTAAAACAGATAGACAAAAAGATAGAAACAATCCAGCATGGACTCAGGGAATTATCCGACAATACAAAACGCACAAATATACACATTATGGGCATCCCAGAAGGAAAAGAGAAGGGAAAGGAAAGAGAAGGGGTGTTGAAGGAAATAATGGCTGAAAACTTCCCAACCCTATTGAGAGTGATGGATGTGCAGATCCAGGAAGCACAGCGCACCCCAAATAGTATAAATCCCAACAGGCCAACTCCAAGACGTATACTTGTCAAAATGTCCAATGCTCAAGACAAAGAGAAAATACTCAAGGCAGCAAGAGAAAAGAGAACCATCACATACAAGGGAAGCACAATAAGATTAAGTGCTGATTTCTCAGCTGAAACCATGGAGGCAAGAAGATAGTGGTATGACAAAGTCAAAATAGTAAAAGAAAAAAACATCCAGCCACGAATTCTCTATCCCGCAAAACTGGCATTCAAAAATGATGGAGAGCTCAAAATATTCACAGATAAACAGAAATTAAGAGAGTATGTCAATAAGAAACAGGCACTTCAAGTAACACTAAAGGAATCTCTACAAGTTGAAAGGAAAAAACAAGGGAGAGAGAGTTGGAGGAGAGTTTAAAAACAACTGAAAAGTCAAAAAGAGAAGCAAAACAACATATGACATACATTAACCCAAAGAAAAAATGGCTGAAGTAAAAAATTCCTTACGAGTAATAACACTGAATGTTAATGGATTAAATTCACCAATCAAAAGACACAAATTGGCAGAATGGATAAGAAAATATGATCCATCTATATGCTGTCTACAAGAAATGCACCTTCAACCCAGGGATTCAAGGAAGCTGAAAGTGAATAGCTGGAAAACCATTTTACAAGCTAACAATACACAAAAAAAGGGCAGGGGTAGCTATTCTAATATCAGATAAAATAGACTTTAAACGTAAATCTATTGTAAGAGACAAAAATGGACACTACATATTAGTAAAAGGAGTAATCTCTCAAGAAAAGAGAACAATCTTCAAAATTTGCACACCTAATCAGGGTTCCTCAAAATACGTGCGGCAAACTCTGGAAAAACTAAGAGGAGAAATAAATGCCTCTACAATTATAGCAGGGGACTTCAACAAACCACTATCATCATTAGACAGAACATCTAGACGGAGAATCAATAAAGAAACTAAGGCACTCAACAATACATTAGAAGGCCTGGACTTAATAGACATATACATAACACTACACACAAATACAGCAGGATTTACATTCTTCTCGAGTGCACGTGGAACATACTCCAAAATAGACCACATGCTAGGCCACAGAACAACTCTCAATGAATTCAGAAAGATTGAGATTATACAAAGTAATTTCTCTGACCACAACAGAATGAAATTGGAAATCACTAAGGGCCAGAGAAAAAGGTTAGGCACAAGGATATGGAAGTTAAACAACACACTCTTAGACAAACAGTGGGTCAAAGAGGAAATCTCAAAAGAAATCAGTAACTACCTTGAAATTAATGAAAACGACAACACAACATATCAAAACCTATGGGATGCAGCGAAAGCAGTCCTGAGAGGGAAGTTCATAGCCACAAATTCATATATTAAAAAGAAGAAAGAGCTAAAATTGAAGACCTAACTACACACTTTAAGGAATTGGAAAAACAACAACAAACTAAACCAAAAGGAAGAAGAAAGAAGGAAATAACAAAGATTAGAGCAGAACTAAATGAAATAGAGAATAAGAAAGCACTGGTAGGCCATTTTATATCAGCACACACCACTCAGAACTGAGTGGGAGAGAGTGTGGTCTACAGTGTGAACTGTGGTCTATGGTTGGTGGCAAGGCTCCAGGATGTGTAAGTTCATTGAGGGTGGTGGGCCACACTTGTGGGAGATGTTTGTGTGGGATGTGGTGGGAGGTGTGGGAGGTGGGCAACATGGGAATCCCAGTGGGTTCCGTGTAATATTTTAGGTAATCTAAGCACCTCTTAAAATATATGTATATATATATATATATATAAATAACATTTTTGTAAGCAAATACACATATATGCATATATATTTATATATCATTTTGCAAATGTTTGTATGTATTGTGAGAATTTTGATTTTACACATAATAAAAAAAAAAAAGAAAAAAAAAAAAAAGAAAGCACTGGAAACAATAAACAAAACCAAAAGCTGGTTCTTTGAGAATATCCATAAAATTGACAAACCCTTAGACAGACTAACAAAGAAAAAGAGAGAAAAGATGCAAATACATAAAATAAGGAATGAGCAATGGCATATCACTATTGAACCCACAGAAATAAAGAGTATCATAAGAGGATACTTTGAAAAATTATATGCCAACCATAATGATAATTTAGAGGAAATGGACAAGTTTCTAGAAACCCACAAACAACCTACATTGATGAAAGAAGAAATAGACCAACTCAACAGTCCAATTACAAGTAAAGAGATAGACTCAGTCATCAAAAACCTCCCAACTAAGAAGAGCCCAGGACCAGATGGCTTCAGAGCTGAAATCTACCAAACATTCCGGAAAGAGCTAACACCAATTCTACTTAAGCTTCCAAAAAATAGAAGTAGAAGGAATATTGCATAACTCATTTTATGATGCCAACATTACCCTAATACCAAAACCAAATAAAGATACTACAAGAAAGTAAAATTACAGACCAATTTCTCTAATGAACCTAGATGCTAAAATCTTCAACAATATACATGCTAATGCATTCAACAACATATCAAAAGGATTATACACCATGACCAAGTGGGTTTCATCCCAGGTATGCAAGGATGGTTCAATATAAGAAAATCAATCAATGTAATACACCACATAAACAGATTGAAAGAAAAAAATCACATGATCATCTCTATAGATGCAGAAAAAGCATCCAACAAAATACAGCACTCTTTCCTCATAAAAACACTACAAAAGATAGGAATAGACAGAAATTTTCTGAATATGATAAAGGGTATATATGAAAAACCCAAAGCTAACATCATTTTCAATGGTGAAATCCTAAAAGCCTTCTCTTTGAGATCGAGAACGAGACAAGGATGCCCACTACCACCACTCCTATTTACCATTGTCTTAGAAGTACTTGCGCGAGCACTGAGACAAGAAAAAGACATAAAAGGCATCCAGATTGGAAAAGAAGAAGTAAAAATTTCATTACTTGCAGTTGACATGATCCTATACATAGAAAACCCTGAGAAATCTACAAGGCTTCTAGAACTTATAAAGGAGTTCAGTAATGTTGCAGGCTATAAGATCAATGCTCAAAAATCAGTAGCATTTCTATACACCAATAATGGTCAAACTGAGGACGAAATAAGGGAAAAAATACCATTTACAATAGTAACTAAAAGAATCAAATACCTAGGAATAAATTTAACTAAAGATGTAAAGGACTTATATACAGAAAACTACACAACACTGTTAAAGGAAATCAAAGAAGACTTAAATAAATGGAAAAATATTCCCTGTTCATGAATAGGAAGACTAAACATCATCAAGATGTCTATCCTATGCAAACTAATCTACAGATTTAATGTAATCCCAATAAAAGTCAACACTGTATTTTTTAAGGAACTGGAAAAACTAACCACAAAATATATTTGAAGAGGCAAGAGGCCCTGAATGGCCAAAGACATATTGAAAAAGAAAAATGAAGTTGGAGGTATCACACTATCTGACTTTAAAACACACTACAAAGCAACAGTGATTAAAACTGCATGGTATTGGCACAAGGATAGACCTACTGACCAATGGAAACGATTTGAGAGTTCTGATATAGATCCTCGCATATACAGTTACCTGATATATGACAAGGCTACGAAGCCCACTCAGTTGGGAGTGAATGGCCTCTTTAACAAGTGGTGCTTGGAGAACTGGATATCCATATCGAAAAGAATGAGAGAAGAATACCATCTCACACCTTATACAAAAATCAACTCAAGATGGATCAAAGATCTAAATATAAGAGCCAAAACCATAAAGACCTTGGAAGATAATGTAGGGAAGCATCTACAGGACCTTGTAATAGGAAATGGTTTCATGAACTTCACAGCCAAAGCACGAGCAGCAAGAGAAAAATAGATAAACGGGATCTCATCAAAATTAAAAACTTCTGCACCTCAAAGGATGTTATTAAGAAAATAAAAAGGCAGCATACCCAATGGGAGAAAATATTTGGCAACCATTTATCTGATAGGAGCCTAATATCCTGCATATATAAAGAAATCCTACACCTTGAAAATAAAAGGACAAACAACCCATTTAAAAAATGGGCAAGTGACCTGAAAAGACACTTCAACAAGGAAGAAATACAAATGGCTAAAAAGCACATGAAAAAATGCTCAACATCGCTTGCTATCAGGGAAATGCAAATCAAAACTACAATGAGATACCATCTTACACCCATCAGAATGGCAGCTATTAAAAAATCAGGAGAAACTAAATGTTGCAGAGGATGTGGAGGAATAGGAACCCTCCTCCACTGCTGGTGGGACTGTGGTATGGTCCAGCCACTGTGGAGGACAGTTTGGCGGTTCCTCAGAAAATTAACAATAGATCTTCCGTATGATCCAGCAATTCCACTGCTGGGTATATACCCAGAAGAACTGAAAGCAAAGGCACAAACAGATATATGCACACCAATGTTTATAGCGGCATTGTTCACCATTGCCAAAAGTTGGAATCAGTCCCGGTGCCCATCAATAGACGAATGGATAAGCAAAATGTGGTACATTCATACAATGGAATATTACTTAGCTGTAAGAAGGAATAAAGTGCTAACACATGGAATAACGTGGATGAATCTTGAAGACCTTATGTTGAGTGAAGCAAGCCAGACACTGAAGGATGAACAGTATATGACTTCACTGATGTGAACTGGGGAAAGTGAGCAGTCTCTGAGAACCATTGTCTGAAAGATAGGTTAACAAGGGACAGTAAGGGAAGAGCAGGCTTTGAGCCATCACCCATATGGACATAATCTATGGTAAAAGGATAGAGTATAGTTGCATATTGAAGGATAGGACAGATGGGTAGTGATATTACTGGGTTTGGTGTTGCAGCTTTGACAGGTGGGTAGATTAGGAAGGGCAGGTTCAAATACCCAGGGCATGTAACTATGAATCTTGACATTCCATGAGTCAAGACAAGGTAATGTCATATGCCCCAGGGGGGTGGGGAGGAAGGCACAGTTAAGATCTACTGGGGTATTTAGTGGTCATGGGAAAGGTTTTTCATTACCTTACATTAATGGACACAGGACATGGTAAATATCATCAAAACTTATTAAACTGTATCATCTAAATTGTAAACTATACTGTAAATCATTGACAATGTTTAGTTGGTATATTTTGCTATCTGTATAACAGTTATAAAAATGCTAACATCCAAAAAAGGGGGGGGGGTTAATATGGGGTGGGGAAGGGGGTTGGTTTGGTATCTGGGAGTCTCTGGTACTCCGTGTGTGACTTTGCTGTGACCTAAAACTTCTTTGAAAATTAAATGAAAATTTGGGAGACAATGGGGATTGAGAGGGGAAGGTGTCACGGCACACTGGATATCTGATAACACAGTGATAAAAGGAAAAAAAAAAGAATATATATACATATTTTTTAAAGGCATTTTTTTTTGCTTTTTTCCCCATTTTTTTGAATGTCCCAATCCGCTAATTATATTTTGTTTTGTTTTGTTTTTTGTTTGATTGGGGTTTTTTTGTTTGTTTGTTTGTTTGTTTTTTCCTGAGTTTCCTTATGTTTGTCTCTTGCATGTAAGCTTATCATTGTTGTTTCTTTTTCCTATTAAGTGTATTTGATTATTTTATGGACTACATGTTCATGGAAGATTTGGATCACAGAAGGGTTACAATGGGTCCTGCAGGGGATTATTGGTGGGGGTGTCTGTGAGGGGGGATTCATGGGAGTTAGTACATCCGAATATATATGAAAGATATACAAAATTGTTCAAAAGATCAAAAGATGGAGCATGATCACGATGGGTGGACAATCACACAATAAAAGAGGGATCTGAATTCCTAGCCTGGAGAGCTCTACCACATTCTCCAAGGGAGTGGCAACAGTCCTCTGAGTGCAGGGACAGTGTCTGTCAAAAGAGGATGACCCACTGATGAGTTCTTTTTATTGATGACCACCCTTATGAGCCTTTGCTCTTGAAACTGAAACTTAGCTTACTGTTATGGGGTGCCTAAGGGTTGCCACCTGAGAGCCTCCTTGTTGCTCAAATGTGGCCTCTCTCTAAGCCAAACTCAGCATATGAATGCATTACCTTCCTCCCAACGTGGGACATGACTCCCGGGGATGAGCCTCTGTGGAAAGGAGTGATTAATACCAAGCGCCAACTGGCAACACAACTGGAAAAAGAACTTGAATAAAAGGGGGAAATGGTAAAGACAAATGAGTTCAAGTGGCTAAGAGACTTCAAAGAGAGTCCGGAGGTCATCACAGAGGTAACGCTTATGCACACCTCAGTAGGAGCTCATAGAATATCAAAGTGCATATCACCACACATAGAGGCACTTGAGAGCTCTGGAGACACCCAGGTCCTATATAAGGGGGGATAGCCCCAGAGACTGACACCTTATCAGTGGGCTCTATTTTGGAATCTGTGCTCCTGATATTGACAGAATTGGACTCAAATAAGTCCTCCGTGCACATGGTTCATCAGTCCCTTCTATTCAAACCCATATGTGATGCTGGAGTTTTTAGGTATATTTCCAGAGACTGAAGCCTCTGACCTACCTATGTGCCAGGTGTGCATGGAATCTCGGTGGAGCTGCAACTCTTACCCTACAGCTCAATGGACTCAACCAAGTCACCTGGCAAGGAGACAACGATGGGCAACGGCCAACCCAGGGAATGGAGAGGGCCTGCATCTGCAGGCAGGATCATCCCACCCACCATATCCATGGGATATAAGCCCTCTCTCATTTGGAGGTGGAGTGGACATCACCATCCCAGTCCCCTCAGGGTTGGGGGAAGAACTATTGACTAGAGTGGACTTGATGGTATTCTATTGTACACATATGGTGATTCTAGTAATGGAAGAAATTATAACAGTGAGGTGGACCCAGTGGCCACTTGACACTTTTGGGGCAGGGAGGGGATGAGCAGTTGAAATACAGGGGCTTCTTTGGGATTTGGAGGTTGTCCTGAGTACCGTTGTGGCAACGGATGTAGGCCATTTTAAATCAGCACACAACATTCAGAACTGTGTGGGAGAGAGTGTGGTCTACGATGTGAACTGTGGTCTATGGTTGATGGCAAGGCCCCAGGATGTGTAAGTCCATTGAGGTTTGTATTAGTCAGCCAAAGGGGTGCTAATAATGTAAAATACCAAAACTGGGTTGGTCTTTATAAAGGGTATTTATTTGGGGTAGAAGTCCACAGATACCAGACCATAAAGCGTTAAGTTTCTTCTCTCACCAATGTTCATTGCCACGTGTTGGAGCAAGACAGCTGCTGGCATTTGCCAGGGTTCAGGCTTCTGGGGGTCCTCTCTTCCTGGGGCTGCGTTTCTCTCCGGGCTTAGCTCCTGTTTCCTCCCCAAGGTCAGCTGTAGACGACTAGGGAAATGGCTTGCTTCTCTTCCCCTCTGTGCCTTCTTTCCAACATCAAAACGGCTTCTCAAAAGACTACTTCTCAAAAGACTGCTTCACCTGTCCTTTGCCTTGCCTTTTTTAATTTATTTTTATTGTGGGTAAAAATCAAAATTCTCACAATACATACAAACATTTGCAAAATGATATATAAATATATATGCATATATGTGTATTTGCTTACAAAAATGTTATTTATATATATATATACATATATTTTAAGAGGTGCTTAGATTACCCAAAAAATTACACGGAACCCACTGGGATTCCCATGTTGCCCACCTCCCACACCTCCCACCACATCCCACACAAACATTTCCCACAAGTGTGGCCCACCACCCTCAATGAACTTACACATCCTGGAGCCTTGCCACCAACCATAGACCACAGTTCACACTGTAGACCACACTTTGCCTTGCCTTTTATATTCAATTCCCCACCCACCAAGGGGTGGGGCTCAACGCCCTAATCCTAACCTAATCATGCCCAGATTAACAGATCAGTTTACAAGCATGATTCAATTATATTTTTGGAATTCATAATTACATCAAATTCCCCAACGGTTACAAGGGTGATGGGCCACACTTTTGGGAGATGTTTGTGTGGGATGTGGTGGAAGGTGTGGGAGGTGGGGAACATGGGAATCCCGGTAGGTTCCGTGTAATATTTTAGGTAATCTAAGCACCTCTTAAAATATTTATATATATAAATAACATTTTTGTAAGCAAATGCACATATATATTTAGATATCATTTTACAAATATTGGTATGTATTATGAAAATTTTGATTTTTTACTCACAATAAAAATAAATAAATAAATAAATAAATAAATAAATAAATAAATAAATAAA
>JAKSZT010054501.1:556717-577619 GCA_026826555.1 Tolypeutes matacus | reverse complement strand
CAGCTCCACCTAGATTTCATGCACACCTGGCACATAGGTAGGCAGGAGGCTCCAGTCTCTGGAAGTATACCTAAACACTCCAGCATCACATATAGGTTTGAATAGAAGGGACTGGTGAACCATGTGCAGGGAGGACTTATTTGAGTCTAATTCTGTCACTCTCAGGAGCACAGATTCCAAAATAGAACCTACTGATAAGGCATCAGTCTCTGGGGCTATCCCCCCTTATATAGGACCAGGGTGTCTCCAGAGCTCTCAGGAACCCCACTGAGTGGGGTGGTAGGCACTTAGATGTTCTATGAGCTCCTACTGAGGTGTGCGTAAGAGTTACCTCTGGGATGACCTCCCGGCTCTCTTTGAAGTCTCTTAGCCACTTGAACTCATTTGTCTTTACCATTTCCCCCTTTTATTCAAGGTCTTTTTCCAGTTGTGTTGCCAGTTGGCACTTGGTATTAATCCCTCGTTTCCAGGGAGGCTCATCCCCGGGAGTCATGTCCCACGTTGGGGGGAAGGTAATGCAATCATATGCTGAGTTTGGCTAGGCTTTTGAAAGCTTATTGAGCTCTTCCTACCACCCATTTCCGTTAGGGGAGTTGGGATTTTAATAGTTTGCAGCTGTCAGACTATTTAGTTGCTGCCCCCTCCCTTCCCAAGTTCCTCTTTCCCAGGGCAGCTGGGTGTGACAGGCTGCCTGAGGAGATTCCCCTCTCCCCTCTCACTGGGACCACCTTGGTGCTGCCTGGTATCCTCCCCGAGTTTCAAACGGGGCTCAGGTGTCCAAACCCATGGAAAGGAAACCAGACTGCACACTTCTCAAGAACCATCTTCCTCCCAGAGAATGCTCCCTCCCACTCACTGGCTCGTGAGCATCAGGGGGTCCATGGATGGTGGGACTCAGTAAATGCCTGCTGTTTCTAGCCACATGGGTGAGCAACTCATGGTTTCCACTTGGGCTCTTTATCTCTTTGTCCAGTTCCCTCCAGATCGATGCCCTGAATCCTCCTTCTCTGTGGGTTCCCAAAACAGTTCACTTGGGTAGGATTTTGCCCCTTCTCAGCCGCTTTTTGTGAGACAGCTGGGTTGTTCCCACCTAAAACGATGTCATTTTCCTGGAACCTTTCTACCTCTATAATCTTTACACTCATTTTGTCATCTCAAACTACTTTTGCCTGGAGGCAAATTCTTAGAGGAGGACACAATGGAGAGGACTTTGCCAAGTCAGTCTTTCCCAAGCAAAATATGGCCAGACCCCCACGAAGTGTAACAGACCACCTCCAAAGTGTCCTGGGCTAGGGGATCCAGAATGTCACCAGGAGCTTCTCTGAAGGCTCTCCAAAGCAGAACTTTCCTGATCTGTCCAACAAATGCTACCCTTCACCTGTCACCCATATTCTTGAGGAGGTGTAGCATCTTTAAATCACCACTGCCAGTCCCCTGTCTGGAGCAATTTGAAACAGTGGCTGCTGCCACCCTTGACTGGGGTGGGTTGAAATCCTGGCTACAATCAGAGCCAAGCCCCCAGCAATCCAAATTCACTAATCAAAAGCTGTGATCAGCAATCAGTCGTGCCCACCCCTGTTCCTGGGGAATAGGTTTTTTATGTCCTTTTTCTGCCACCAACAGCTAGCCAGGGGCTGAACTCCGTGGTGGCCTGCCATGAGCATTGGGGATGGGCACTGGTAGCTGCCATGTGGAAAGCAATTTTCTGTTCTTTACTGTAGTTTAATAGGCTCTTCCTCCCGCTCTTTTCTGGATGCTGTTTAGTGTTATTCTGGACTCCAGAGTTTCAAAATAGTTGTTTTAGGTAGTTCTTCCCTGTTTAATAGTTGTTTTGGTGGAATGACTGAGTCCTGGAGCTCCCTACTTCACCATCTTCCCATAGTCCTCTCTTATTATCTTTGCCACCCCTTTTGTCACACTTCTCAGCTCCCCCTCTATCTTCTAGTCTTTCTATTTCCTCCCAAATGTCTATCTTGTGCTTATTTCTAAGTAACATTCATCCATTGAATAAACATCTCACATTTTTACTTTCCATCCTAGGTATTGGGAGAGATATTTTAGAGCAATTTATACCTGTCACTTATCCTTCAAATTGGGTCATGTAAGTACTCCCTAACTGAGTACAAGGATATGCCTGACTACAAAGTAAAACCTAATTGCTTTCTGCTGCTATAATAATGTTGGTGCCTCATCTCTATGGTATTGCCTATGAATGCCCATCACCACGCTTCACTTTCTTACTTTTCAAGAAAATAAATGCATCTAATTGTTTAGTATTTGCGTTTAATAAGGGATGACACTATTGCATTATATTTCTTTAAAACTGAAATAAAATGCAGTCAAATCATTTATTTAAGTGATCTGCCCACCCCACTGAGATGTAATAATCTGAAAGTATTATATTGTTCCATGAATGCAGTTACCATAAATCTGTTTACCAAGATTTTTTTCTCATTATAGTTCCAGGCAACCAACCCTAAATTATTGGAATTGTTTGAACTTTGTTATGGTTTTAGAGCTCAATATCATTCATTATAGTTTAGGATTTTTAAAGGCTACCAACTTTTAAAAATGTTCTGACATACGATGAGTTTGAATATAGATTATTCACTTGAGACACGTTGTTCAGCTTTTTCCATTGTTTTTACTTATGTGTTTTATTTAAAATACAGTTGACATAATCCTTAGAATGATAGAAAACATTAGCACTGAAGAAAGAAAGAATGGGGAATAGAACTATTAAAAAAAGAAATTTTGTTTCAAGAAGGAGATCAAATGCTCATAGGCATCACCCGCAGAAAGGTAAAGTATACTAATAATCACACATGGTAAAAAAAAAAAGTCTGAAATATTTGTAAGTAACGAGGTAAGCAAATTCAAGAATTTGCATTGTTGTTCTAAAGTTGTTTATTTGCTTGTTTTATTTTTATTGGAAATGGACTCATATAGGGTGGGTAAGAATTTAGGCCACATCAAATGAAAAAAAAAATCCTTAAAAATGTATGTTACTTCCCTAATGGAAGTCACATTGAGAACCGTAATCATATGAGCTGGGAAACGTTTCGTTCTTCTTGACAAGCCTGTCTGGTTGGTCCAATCCCATGTTTGGTAGGCCATACAGGAGGGTTAAGAGTTTTGTTGATAATACGGGCACCAGGACATAAACATTTTGAAAAAAAGCAAATGTTGTAGAAAAAAGCGAATGAGGGTGGAACATGAATGTCCTTTGTATCCTAAACACATTGGTAGTTCAGTATGCATATTTTAATATAAATTCATTGCGAATTGCCACAGTAGAGAAGTCTTTTCAACAATTAAGGGTCTCTGTGATCTAGTCAACAAGCTGAAAACACCTTGACATTGTGCATACACTAAGCCCCTGCCAGTTGCCCACCCAGCTTCATTGTTGTCCTTGTTTGAATCCCTTATTGGCTCAGCCTACTCCAAGAAAAGGAGGTATGGTAGTTATTATGGGACAAAGCAGCTAAAAATGGTGAGGTGGCCTATTCTCTTGTTCCCACCTAACATAAAATTGAACTTTGTGAGCCTGTTTGAAATCCATATTCCTTTAGAGTTTCTTAAGCTGTATTTACATCCAAAGCAAAACAGACATTTGAGGCAGATATTCACATGATTAATACAAAGCAGATGATAAACAAAGGAATCACTTTAAAAAATGCTATAGTCTCAAAAGTTGAAACTTCACCTAAAGGATCAAGGCACAACCAGAGAGCCACACGCAGTGCTAAGCGATGTGTTGCCGAAGAGGCAGTCACCGGAAACTCAAAACAGGAAAAGAACATTCAAACCAAAAAGATGAAAACTAGAAAAGACATTGAAGATGTTTAGCTGAGAAGTGGAAGAGGGAAAAAAATGAAAATTTTAGTTTAGTGATAAGTATTAGTGTCCCCATAGAATAATTTTTGCAATAAAATTGAAAGTAAATTCTGTAAGAAATGTATGGTATAATCCTTTTTATATCCCATATAAATCTTCATTCAATAAAAAAAAAAAAAAATACAAAGCAGACCTTTCTCTCCTTTTTTTATTTGAGTATCCTTTCAATTAATTTCAGCTAATATGTTCCAAATTTGGTGGCATATGAATCAAATTCAAGAGGTATTGTATTCAAACAAGACCACTACATTAAGGTGTACAAATACAAATATTATGGAAAGAACTGTTCTAGAATTCAGTGAGACTCCCATACGATATTAATGAAATATCAGAAGTATTGCAAAACTCAGTGCATAGCTTAAAAACAATGAGATCATAAATAAAACTTCTGAAAGATATGTTGAATGAAATGATATGAAATGCTAAAAATAATTATTTTTAAAGGATACTCAAGATTCAGAAACAACCATGAGGAAAGAAATCATGATAAAAAAACCAAGCCAAGATCCTTCTGGATTCAAGTCTGGACAGAGCCCTTTAAACAGGAAACATTTAATTAAGCAGGTAAATGAATACCAAGAATAAACCAGTATAAAAGTTCCTGAATTTAAAAATTTCATAATAATAAGGATTATTTTAAATTCTATTGAGAGCAGGAAACATTTCTTAGTATCCCCTCATGGTGTCTTGAAAATAATTTAAATTCAATATTTGTTAATTGATTTCCCTTGTAACTGTTTCTTATAAACATTTGCCTTTGCTCTTCTCAATCATCACTAGAAATTTTAAAATTATAAAATGCCAGCATAGATGATGGTTATTGTGATTGGTCATTTAATCATTCCCATTGTTGTCCTGATTCAGAGACTTTGATCTTAAGTTATAGTATAAAAATCATTTTAGTAACCTTGTGAATGTATTATAAAAGCCAAAAGTCAGATGATATAGTATATGAAATACAGTCTGGAACCAACAGGTAGACCACGCTATAGTTATACAAAGCCATCATCCCTCAAATGGTATAGTTGAGCCAATTACTGGACAGGAATTTGAGAGATCCTCATATCCAGATTCAGAAGCTAACATTGGTGTTAACTTTTCTGCTTGGCTTATAAAGTGATTCTTCTTAACGTGCTATGTGGTCATTAAGTAAAAACTAGCAGTTCTGGGAGGTTAAACCATTCTCACCAAATTATGTAAAAAGAGAAGTTTTTGGTTTTTGGAGGGGAACATGTTGCATTTTCAAATGTTTGGAGGATTAATTTTAATTGAGCACGTATTTATTAAATACATATTCTGTGCAGGCATTATGCAAGGAAAAAAAAAAACCCTGCTTGAAATATTGTATGCAAAAAAAAAAAAAAAAAAAAAAAAAAAAAAGAAATATTGTATGCAGTGGTGAGGGAGAAAGATAAATAAATGTAATGCAAGGCAGGATGTAATAAGTGTTCTAATAAGGTATATATTTGAGTCCTCCTAATCAGTAATTCATTCTGATTAGGGGAACTTGAGAAAATTAATGGAGAAGATGATATTTGATATGGGTCATGTAGGACAAGGAAGTTTTTGATAAAGTTTGGAAAAAAGGACATGAGTTTACTTCTGCTACAGTTCAATATGCATAAATAAATAGAGAATATTGAAAAACAGTATTTTCAAATTGAAAGCATCCTTCTACCTATCATTCTTTTGGGACTGTTATTGTAGCAGAACTCACCAGAAAATATACCCAATATTGAAAAAATATATTAAAATTTAAGCCTAATTATTTCACAAATGAATTGAATAAAAATTACAGACTTCTCTTTTTAAGTAAACTTTATTTCAACTTTAAAAAGACTAAATAATAGAGAAAAGGCCGCTTAACAAATTATGACAGCATTATTCTAACAAATTCTGTCTAGGCACATTTTTCTAATTTAATCCTAAAAACAAACTCAATTGTTTCTGCATTGTTCATAAAGATACATAAATAAGCACAAGTTGGTTAACTGACATGACCAAGGTCTCCTTGTTAATGAAGAAAATAAAGAAAAATGCTTAATCATACTCATCTCATAAAACTAAATTCCATATTCTTTTTTTGACCTTTAGCTTTAATATAGTACTTTCTTTTCCTTTGCTACAAAAATATTACATTACCTTTAAATATAGTCTAAAAGTTACATTAGTTGTATTTTCCCATGTATCACTATATTCTTTTTTTAATAATTATTTTTTTTTATTTTTTAAAAGATACTTAGATTACATAAATGTTACACAAAAAAATATAGGGATTCCCATATGCCCCACTCCCCACACACCCCGCACCCTCCCACATAAACATCCTTCATTAGTGTGGCACATTCATTGCAATTGATAAACGCATCCTGGGGCTTAATACCTTGTAGTAGAAGAACATTCTTGTATTTATATTATTAACCACAGTCCTAATCTGCTCACCAAAATCACAATGTTATACAGTTCCTAGATTATCCTCTAGCTGTCTTTCAATTATCATTAATTTCCCTGGGATTACCCCTTTCAGCCATAATGAAATTTATATATCAGCAATGTTTGTTACACACGTTATAATGTGCTGCTATCAACTCCATCAATTAACACATATTTATGATTGACTTTATTAAACATTCTAAATACATTCAGTATAAACTCCCCTTCTCAACCCACATTCGGTCTCCTACTAACCTATACTCCATAGTTTAACTCCATAAATTTACTCATTGTATTTAGTTCATGTAGGTGAGACCATAAAATATTCGTCTTTTTGTGCCTAGTTTATTTGACTCAACATAGTGTCCCCAAGATCCATCCATGTTGTCGTGTGCTTTGCTAGTTCATTTCTTCATTTTTAATAGTATATTTTCTATTTTAAATATAATTTAAAAAATTTTTAAAGAGATACTTAGATTATATAAATGTTACATAAAGAATTTAGGGGATTCACATATGCCGCACTCCTAACCCCCCCATACACTTTCCCATTTAAACAGCACCCTTCATTAATGTGCTACATTAGTTACAATTGATGAACACATATTGGAACATTGCAAGTAAGCATGGATTATTGTTTATATTATATTTTAAACACTCTTCTGCACAATTTTGTAATTTATGACATGATATATAATGCCTTGTATCTGTCATTGCAATGTCATTCAGACCAATTGCAATGTCCTGAAAATGCCCCCATATTACACCTATTTTTTCCCTCTCCCTCCCCTCAGAACCTGTGGTGTCCACTGCTTTCACATCAATGATAAAAGTTCTTCCATTGCTAGAATCAAAATAAGTCTATAACAGAATAACAGTAAGTCTACTCTATTCCATCACTCATTCCACAATCTTGAGGATTTGGGGATGGTGATGCTCACTCTATTTCTAATTGAGAAGGAGCTTAGATCCCCAGGGCAGATGGATGGAACTATCTCTGTTTCTTGGGATGGTCATTGTCCATCATCATGTCTTTGTTAGTTGTTCTGGGTTTGTCCAATGAATTGGAGAGTAGGTATTGCAACTCTGCTGAGATTCAGCACCCAACTGGCACATGGAAAGCCCAAAGATTTTAGTCTCTTGGACATACATCAATAAGCCCTAGCACTAACTGTAGGTTCAAATAGAAGGGGCAGAAGAGCCATGTGTAGGGAAAACGCAACTGAGTCCAACTCTGTCACACTGAGGAGCATAAACTCCAAAGTAGGGCCCGCTGGCAGGGTACCAAACTCCTGAGCTATCAGCCCTGTCTATAGTGTGTGGATGTCTCCAGAGCCCTCAGGGGTCCCACTATTTGAGACAATATTTACTGTGGCAGTCAATGAGATCCTGCCGACACATACACAAGCATAATCTGTGGAATGGTCTCCTGAATCACTTTGAAGTCTCTTAACCATATTAACTAATTTGTCTTTACATTTTCCCCCTTTTGGTAAAGTTCTTTTTCCAGTTGCATTGATAGTTGATGCTTAGTAGTAATCACTCAGTGCCAGGGAGGCTTATCCCTGGAAGTCATGTCCCATGCCAGGGTGGGAGTAGGGGGAGGTCATGCATTTATATGCTGAGTTTGGCTTAGAGCGAGGCCACATTTGAGCAACAAGGAGGCTTTCAGGATGTAACTCTTAGGAAACCTATAATACTAAGTTACGTTTCAAATTCAAAAGAAAAGGTTCAAAAGTACAGTCATCAATATGAAGGGCCCTTCAATGGTCAATCCTCCTTCACTAGTCACTGCCCCTACTTGGGGGATTCTTGCTGTCCCAATAGAGAATGTGGCAGAACTCTCCAGGATGGGAATTGCATATTCTTTGTTATTGTGTGGACCTCCACCCACTGTGAAAATCCATGAACACTTAAATACATTCATATGTCTTATAAGTATGCCCCAGGTGAACCTACTCCCATGCATCCCCCATCACTTACACCCTGCACCAATGATTCTCCCCTGCCACAATTGAAAACCTTCTGTGATTAAAAACTTTTTCAAAACTGAAGCCAACAAAATAACTGAATAAAATTAATAAGAAAATTAAATAATAATGATAGTTTTAAAAATAACAAATAAAATCCAAAAATTTAAAGATAATTGAAATAAAAAATAATTAAAAATTTAAAAATTAAAAAAAAAGGTATTATGTCTTTAATCACTGTAAGATCTATTGTTGTGTCTGTACAGTGACATTTTCTTCCATTTATTCCACGAATGTCTTTTTTTTTTTTTTTGCATTTTATCTTCAAAGAAGCTTTAGGTTACAGAAAAGCCACATACATAGTATAGGGGATTCCCATATACACATCATCCTCCCCCTTCTCCCCTTTCCCCTATTAATAACATTTTACATGTGGATGGTACATTTGTTACAATTGATGTACAAATATTGAAGCATTGCTACTACCCATGGTCAATGATTTACAATATGGTTTATATTTTGGACCATACACTTATAAATTTTGATGAAATTGAAATGGCCTGTATCCATCATTGCAAGATCATGTAGAACAATTCCAACATCCCCCCAAAATTTCTTCTTATAGCTGAATAATGTTCCATTGTATGTATATACCACATTTTTAAAATCCATTCATCAGTTAATGGGCACTTAGATTGCTTCCGTCTTTCAGCAATTGTGAATAAAGCTGCTATGAACTTCCATGTGCAAATATCTGTTCCTATCCTTGCTTTCAGTTCTTCTGAATATATTCCTAGTAGTGGGATTGCTGAATAATATGACAGTTCTATATTTAGCTTCCTGAGAAATTGCCAAACCGTCTTCCACAGAAGCTGCACCATTTTACACTTCCACCAATAGCGAAGAAGTGTTCCAATTTTTCTGCATCCTCTCCAGCACCTGTAGTTTTCGTCTTTTAAAAAAATAATGACCATTATGTAAAGCATGAAATGATATCTCGTTGTAGTTGAGATCTGCATTGCCTGATAGCTAGTAATGTTGAGCATCTTTTAATGTGCTTTGGCGCCATTTGTATTTCCTCTTTGGAAAAATATCTATTTAGTCTTTTGGCCATTTTTAAATTGGGTTGCTTGTTTTTTTTTCATTAAGTTGTGTGATTTCTTTATATAACATGGAAATCAAACCCTAGTCAGATATGTGGTTTCTGAAGATTTTCTCCCCTTGAGTAGGCTGCCTTTTCATCTTCTTAACAAAATCATTTGAAACACAAAAGTGATTAATTTTTAGGAAGTCCCATTTATCTATTTTTCCTTTCATTGGTTGTGCTTTGGGTCTAAGGTCCAAGAAACCACCACCTACCACAAGATCTTGAATATGTTTCCCTACATTTTCTTCTAGGAGTTTTATTGTTCTAGGTTTTATATGCAGGACTTTGATCCACTTTGAGTTAATTTTTGTGTAAGGGGTGAGATAGGGGTTCCCTTTCTTTCTTTTAGATATGTTTATCTAAGCACTATTTCTTGAATAAACTGTTCTGACAATAGATGTGAGGGTCTATTTCCAAACTCTCAATTCGATTCTATTAGTCTATCTATCAATATGCCAGTATCATATTATTTTTACCACTGTAGTTAAATATTTTGCTTTGAAGTCAGGAAATGAAAGTCCTCCATCTTCATTCTTCTTTTTTAAAAGATATTTTTGGCAATTTGGAGGCCTTGAATCTTTCAGATAAATTTGATAATTGGCTTTCCCAATTCTACAAATAAGGCTTATAGAATTTTTATCATGATTGTGTTAAATCTGTAGATCACTTTGGGTAGAATTGATGTCTTAATGATATTTAGTCTTCCAACTCATGAACACGGAATGCCCCTCCATTTATTTAGGTCTTTTTTTTTGTTTCTTTTAGTAATGTTATTTAGTTCTCTGAATACAGGTCCTTTAAGTTCTTGGTAAAGTTTATTCATAAATATTTGATTCTTTTACTCACTATGGTAAATTGATTTTTTTTCTGACTTCCTCCTCATTTTTCTCATTAATAGTGTATAAAAATACTATCGATTTTTGCATATTAATTTTGTATCCCATCACTGCTGAGATTGTCTATTAGTTCTAGCAGTTTTATTGTGGACTTTTCAGGATTTTCTAAGAATAAGAACATATCAGCAAATAGCTAATGTTTTACTTCTTTTCTTATTTGGGTGACTTTTATTTCTTTTTCTTGGCTAGTTGCTCTAGCTAGAACTTCTAGCACAATACTGAATAACAGTGGAGACACTGGGCATCCATGTCTTGTTCTTGACTTGAACAGAAACGCTTTCAGTCTTCACCATTGAGTACAATGTTAGCTGTGGGTTTTTCATAATATGCACTTTATCATATTGAGAATCTTTCATTCTATTCCTATCTTTTGTAATGTTTTAATCAAAAAAGCATTTTGTGTTTTGTCCAATGCCTTTTCCGCATTGAGATGATCATGTGAATTTTCTTTTTCCAATTTATTAATGTGGTGTATTACACTGACTGATTTTTGTGAGTTTTCCCTTTTTCCACCTATTATTAATTTCCAACTGTATTCCATTATGATCACAGAAGTGCTGTGTATAATTTCAGTCTTTTTAAATTTATTGAGGTCTGACTTATGAACTAACATATGGTCTATCCTATAAAAAGTTCCATGAGTATTTGAGGAGAATATATATCTTCCTGTTTGGGAGTGTAATATTCTATATATGTCTCTTAGGTCTAGTTCATTAATCAAATTACTGAAGCTCTCTTTCCTTTATAATCCTCTGTCCAGATGTTTGATCCAATGCTGAGAGTGCTGGGTGGAAGTCACCAAATATTATTGTAGAGAAGTCTATTTCTCCCTTCAGTTTTGACAATGTGTGACTTTTATTTTGGGGCATCTAAGTTAGGTTCATAAATATTTATTATTGTAATTTCTTCTTGGTGAATTGTCCCTTTTATTAATATATAGTGACTTTCTTCATCTCTTATAACAATTTTGTGTTTAAAGTCTATTATTTCCTATATTACTATCACTTCTCCAGATTTTTTAAAATCACTGTTTGCATGGAATATCTTTTTCCAACTTTTCACTTTCAACATGATTGTGTCCTTGCATCTAAGGTGAGTCTCTTGTAGAAAGCAAATAGATGGTTTATATATTTTTTTATCCATTCTGTCAGTCTTTGTCTTTTGATTGAGTAGTTCAATCCATTAACATTCAGTGTTCTTACTGTAAAGGCAGTACTTACTTCATCCATTTTATCCCTTGGATGTCTGTTGTCTTATCTTACTATTGTCTGTCTTTTAACCCTTTCAGTTACTCTTACTTATAATCTTCATTTCTAAAATCTTCTCCATGCCTCTTGCCCTTGTCTTTTCCTTTCAGGCTGTAACACACCCTACACACCTTGTAGATCTGTCTGGGAAAACTTTAAATTCACCTTAATTTCTGATGGATAGTTTTCCTGGATAAAGACTTCTTAGCTGGACGTTTTTCACTTTCCTAACCTTAAATATATTGTACTATTGCCTTGTTGCCTTCATGGTTTCTGATGAGAGATCAGTACTTAGACTTGTTGAGTTTCCCTTGTAAATGATACATTGCTTTTCTCTGGCTGCTCTCAGCATCCTCTCTTTGTATCTGGCATTTGACATTCTGAATAGTAGATGTCTCAGAGTAGGTCTGTTCAGATTTATTTTGTTTGGGATACTTATCCTTCTTGATATTGATATTCATATCTTTCATAAAGGTTGAAAAATTTTCAGTCATTATTTCCTCAAATATTCTTTCTGCCTCTTTACCTTTTTCTTCTCCTTCTGGGACACCTACGACACTTCTGTTTGTTTCTTTTTATGCTATCATTCAATTCCCTGAGACCCTGTTAATTTTTTCCCTTTTTTCCTCTTTTCAAGTTCAGATGCTGTGTATTCCAGTTCACTAATTCTGTCCTTTACCAATTCAAATCTGCTATATATGCTTCTAATGTATTTTCCTCTCCTCAGATGACTCCCTGATCAGCTCCTTGCTTTTGTACATTTTTGTTTGTTTACTCATTGTCTACTCATTGGTTATTTGGATTTTTTATTCTTTAGGAGGCACTGGGAATTTAACCTGAGACCTCCAATGTGGGAGGTGGGTACTCAACTGCTTGGGCCACATCTGCTCACCCTAATGTATTTTTTTTTTTAAGATTTTATTTATTTATTCATTTATCCCCCCCTGCTGCTTGTGCTCGCTGGGCCAGCCAACCACGCCGTGCGGGCGGGCCCGCCCCCACCAGGAGGCCCCGGGAACCAAACCCGGGGCCCCCCACATGGTAAACGGGAGCCCCACTGATTGAGCCACAGCCGCTTCCTTCTAATGTATTTTTAATCTCATTTATTGTGTCTTTCATTAGCATATGTTCTGTTAATTTTCTTTGCAGGATTTCCAGTTGTTCCTTTTACTTACACAGGATTGTCTTCATATTCTTTATCATTCTTAGAAATCTTAATAACCCAGCTTTGTACTTTACAAGGTTTAATCTTAATATCAATTGAAAACAATTTTATTTATTCAACAAAATTCTTTTTGATAGAGATGTTCTGCTTATTTATAAGGAAATAAAACTAACATGCATTTTATCTAAAAGTAGAAAATATGTAGTACTCAAATTAATAAAATTTTTTCTTATATAAACACTTATAAAAGGACTGCAAGCTCCTTTGGAAATATACTTGGTTACATATGGGTCTTTAGGAGATGGTTCTCAATCTTATCTTTCCTGCTGTCCCACTGTGTACCCAACACTATTCACTTATAAAGGAGATGTGCTAGATGTGTATTCTGTGCATTCCATCCAATCTCTTTCTTTATGTTTTTCAGAAGAAAAAGTGGAGAGTGAATATGGCTTTATGCTTTATCAAAGCAAATAATTTTTCATATTTTGACTTTATTAAAGTTTTGCATGAATAATTTTATTGCCAGTCATTCCCCTGCCCTTTATAAGCTCTTTTTAGCTTCTAGAAGGTTTATGCTAGAAAATCACAATTCCAGATCTAGAGCATGTTTTGTTTGCCACACGACATTTACTAATGGAAAACTTGATTTCTCAACATGGTTCATATGACCCTATCTATTTAAATTTATGTAACCTCATAGTGATTTTGGCAGTGCTTCAATATGGTTCATATAAATGTACCACACTAATGAAGGATTTTGTTAATGTGGGAAAGTATGGGAGGGGTAAGGAGTGGGGCATATGGGATCCCTTATATTTTTATGTAACATTTGTGTAATCTAAGGTTTCTTTAAAAAAATAAATAAAGGAAATTGGAAATGTAAAAAAAAAAAAAAATAGGTTCTATTATTTCATCTGGCTTCTCTCTCCACTGCCCTTTTGGCTTAAAAATTGAAAAGGTAGAAAGACTGAGTTGTTGCCAGGACAGTTTACTTGAATAGTATTGAGCTAGTCTTATGCTCCAATTATACCTCCTTTTCGCTCACTTAGTTTGTCTTTTTCTGTAGAATTAAGTTTATATTGAATAGAAGGTTTTTAAATGAGCATCAACAGATGAATAAATAGTATGATTGTGTGCTTCTTCTTTTCATCCTAAGGATTTTGTGCTACAAAGTATTATTGAATATTCTATCACCCTCACCCATAAAGTCTCAGAATCTATTGTTTCTTTAAGTAAAACATAGATCCAGAAAATGATAGGTAAAACATGACCTTGTAATATATTCAAATTAGCAAAGCAATTTCTTTTTCATATTTATTGTCTAAATAAAGTTTTATGTGCATAAGATTCTTTGTTCCAAAGATAAGGGACATCAAAATTATTATATAACTTAGTTCTGAAAACTATTTAGTATATAAAAGTAGGGGCTGTGGAATTCTAAAAGAAACATTTGCCCACAGAAATGGTCTTGACAAAATATCATTATGGTTTAATGAAATTATTATGTATATGTTTCAGTTGATTTTCAAAATTGAGGTCTTTGCAGGAGAAGTACAATGATGATTATAAGGCCCAATCAGAGAGGAATCAAGGTCAATCAGACAGGAACCAGCATCAATCAGAATGAGATCAAGATAAATCAGAAGGAAATCAAGACCACTTAGCAGAAAATCAACACTACTCAGAGAGATCTCATTGTCAACCAGAAAGATCTCAAGGCCAATCTGAGGGATCTCATGGGCACACTGATAGATATTTTGGTCAGTCAGAGAGATCTCATGGTCAGTCAGAGAGATCTCATGGCCAATCAGAGCGATCTCGTGGTCACTCCAAGAGATCTCATGGTCATACAGAGATATCTTGTGGCCACTCAGATAGACGTCATGGCCACACAGAGGTATCTTCTGGCCACTCAGGGAGATATCATAGCCAATCAGAGGGATCTCATGGTAAAACAGAGACCTCATGGCCAATTTGGGAGATATCAAAGATACTCAACAGTAGGAAGATTCAAAAAATTACTCAAAATTGAGTCTGAATTTGACAGGTAAAAATACAATGAACACTTACTTAAACATTAGTTCACAATGTTGAGTTATGTGGAAATATGAAAGCATGTTTACATATCTATATTTTAATGGCTAAATATGTATTTGTTGTAACAGAAATTGTATTGGGACAAATATATTAATAGACTGGAGATGATTATATAAATGACATCAACGTTCTTTCATCTTGCTGATGTCCTCTAGCCACCACCAAGTTTCACAAGGTGTCCCATTCAGTTGTTCCACCTACATCTGCCTGCTTTGGCAGAGCCCCCTTTCCTACTGAGCCTTCCCCAAAGCAAAATATATTGACTCAGTATCCCATTTCCTTTTGACTTTCCAATCTGCTAGGCTAGCTAAACTAACAATAAACTATGCTAAATTGGTAATATATAATCCCCGATAATCAATTTCCATGTTTCCTTCCTCCATCTACTTCCTGAAGGTCATCAGAGAGTCCACAGCAGACAAATGATAGGTATATCTTTGAGTAACTGAACTTTTCTGATTTTGTCAATAAGATGCTAGGAAAGAATGCCTCTATGCATAGATGCTATCCTAACCTGAATATATTTTGAATATATCGTATATATTCATTTTTGCCTTATATAACTGTTAGGATAAAACTGTCTGCTCTAGAAAAAGAAAGCAGAGAAATTTAAATAGTTTTGCAGATTGTTTGAATTTTAAAAACCATAAGGCATTTTTATTGCAATTTGTTAGGTAATTAAATAAAAATTATTTTTACTTTCAATTTCTCAATGATTGCCTTCAATTTGCATTGCCTATAAATGTGTAGTCAAATATTTTAGCTCATATTAACAACTCCACTGAATTGTTAATTCCAGCCTTAAAAAATATTTCCAAAATGTGTTTGTGGATTTTTTTTTTTTTTTTTTTTTTTACCAGGAGGTCCCGGGGATCGAACCTGGGTCCCTCCATATGGGAGATGGACTCCCAACCATTTGAGCTACATCCGTCCCCCTGTTTGTGGATTATTATGTATATAGATAATGTCTGATGTAAGCACCATTTTAATGCAAAAGTCCTCTTCCTACTTATAATAGCAGTATACAAATAATTTCCTAAAAAGTATTAAAATATATCTAACACTGGTGACAAGCAATTTATATTTTGTCATTTATTAGGGACTTTCATATATTTTTCTTCATTTTAAATGTCAATAATTGTTTGACAACTGATATAAGACTTCCACTAAAGCACTGACATTTACATTGTCGTCCAATGGCATATTCCTTTCATTTTGCAAATATACTTTAAAATATAATGAACATTTGTGTACAGGTTTATCTTCTTTATTTTATCTTGTAATTATAAATTTTTGGATATCTTCAGCACAAATAAATATTAGTTTGGTTGAGGTTAAAATTATCAAGTGTAGAATGAATACTAAACTACACATACGATGTAGAAATTAATGTAGTTTAATGATGGATCTTTTGGAAATTAATCCTTCTACTCTATAACATTCCATTCTGAATAGCTCAGTTTAATAATTTCCTTCAGACCATAGTTTGCTTCTGTGCCAAGTATAAAATGAAGACTTCAGTGGTTTTATGCTCCTCCACACACAAAAGATTCCCCTCAAGCCAGTTTCATTGGAAGATAAGGACAAACCAGAGTGCCAAGAACATTTCTGCTTTTAACAAACAAATCACCAATCTAAAAGTCCAGCTTTATTTAAATAAAATTCAGGAAGCTGGGCAAATAATTAACATCACATTACCACTCCAGCATCTCTTCTCATTCCTAGGAAGCGTTGAAATAGATTCAGGCCTGATTATGATTGCCAAAAATCAGATCTGGTCCTCAAATCCTTAATATACTATAACCAATCTGAAGACTTGAGTTATTTTCAGACTGATTATTTGAATTCCTTGTTTTCATTCCTAAATTCTTTACTTTTTCCCAGTCCTGTTTGTTTCTTATACTGGGAACTCACTTATATTTTTCTTTTTTCTTGGAGGAAGATGCCAGTGGGAATCTGATTTGTGATTTTCTAAGTAATTGGCCTCTAATGGAGTATATGTACCATGAGTTCGTAGAAACAACATAAGAATAAGAAGACATGGTTTCATGTCCCAACTCTGTCACTAACTAGGTATATGACATTGGACAATTACTTAACATATCTGGGTCTCAATTTCCTAATATGTGAAAGGAGAAATTTAGACTACATAACTTTAAAGTGGTATACCAACTAAAAACATCTTATAAGTTCATGAAAACTGATTTTTTAACAAAAATATTCAACTGTATTCATATGCCTAGTTAATTTCTAATCTTTCTTATGCATACAGCATGTAACAATTTACACCTAAGCTGAGAATCGTTTGTGCAAGAATAATGAAAAGGATTTATCAAAACACTATTCTAGATTTTAATTGCATCTAGTGTCCAGTCATAAATCAGATGTTTAAATATGTATAATAAAAGAATATTGCTTAAAGTCACACATTCTAAATAAAAATTCTTTCAAAGTAAAAATTTTGCTTTTTAAATTATCATCTTTTATTATTAATATTACGTCTTTTAAAATGAAAAAAGGCATGAATATTTCCAGAAACAGATGCACCAAAGAAATAATCAAATAGACATGAAAACAAAAAATAAGTATTAATACTTTCAACTTTATAGCACAGAATCTGTGTGGTTTTATGTATCATTTTCATTTAAATAGTCTTTCCCTTTGCAGCCTTTATTTATTGTAGTAGTTAGTTTTGGCATCTACTCATATTGATGACTAATTTAATATGTTTTGAAAACCTCTTTACTTATGTCAATATAAGTAGAAGCTATATATCATTTCATACAAGTCATATATCATGTCATATAAGTCAATTGCTTGCAGCCTTATAGTACAATTGTTTGCAAAAGGTTGCCTCTTTTGCTCTATTCCCCCACCCCCATCCATCCTACTTCATATTATTTGGCTTTTAAGTGGGGGTTAGATTAACTTTTAAGACTATCTTCATGTGTTATTGTTCTTTTACTGTCTGCTTGCTCTATGGACCTCTTTGCTACTATTTGTAAGACTTTTGATGCCAATTCTGCCTGTGAACTATAATTATGGTAGGACTTTATATAAAATTAACTGAACTTTCAAACATAGCTACATATATCTGCATGTACTCCAGCCAGTTCAGTTATGGAGGAATCTTGGCAAATTAACATTTGAGTGGAAAATTTTGATTATACTGTGGTCTGTTTTGTTAACCACAGATAGGTTTAATCTGTGTGGACACTTGTAAACTAATTACAGGAATAAGGGATTTAAATTAAGTTTTTAAAAAAATTCCTAATTTTCACCTGAAATGGTTAATTGGGGTAGAAGCAGGACTTTCTAAAATTAAGTTATACAGGTCTCCACCTCACTTAATTGTCTTGAACACTGCCAAAGTCACAGATTTATTATATAAAGATTATGAGGACAACACCCTTTGTGAATTTTATCTACAATTATGAGCTTTCCCCTTGGTCCAGACAAGTAGTATATGGATCCAGGTGATCTCTAGATTGTACATTTTCCAGCTATAAGGCCTTGAGGAAGTCATTTGATCTTTGTGAATCTGTTTTCTTTTCTGTAATGTGAAGAAATTGGGCTAAATCTCTAAGGGCTCCTGAACTTGACATTCTTGTATATGTGAATAGGAAGAGAAATCTGAAATTACATATTAGACCGAGATCAAGTAAAGAGAATATTGTCACTGAAAATGTTGAGTCAATTTCAAATATAGGAAATAAATACCTGCTGAGTAAAGACAGATTTTGTATTATTTTTTCAATCTTTTCCATTTTAGATAACACCAGAAAATGATCGCAACTCTGATGAAAATACTAGAAAACAGGAAAGGTAATTGCAGGACAGACATCTGTACTACTAAATATAATTAATTCTTAAGGGGAAAATGAAACAAAAATGAATATATATTACTTCCACCAGGGGCCCTCTAGAGTCTGACTCAAAGGAATCCAAATCAATTTCAGTAAACAATCCTAATGGAGAACCAGAAAAATTTGTAAGTAGAACTATCTGGCTTGATTTTAATTTTACTTTTGAGACTTTCATGTATCATTTTCCTGTGGTAAGTATAACTGTCTTGATTTAGTACCCTTTCTGCTTTAAACATATAGGAATTGTCACCCTGAAGAATTTAGTGCGATAAATATTTCCCTCATTTTCAATGTTAAGATTAAAACCCTTCTGATCATTAAGAATAATATATACTACATTTACTAGACTTAGACATACTAACTAAATTTCAGCGCTCCAATTTCTTAGCTCAAATTGTGGGGGACTTTGCCCAGACAATGACATCAAGAGCATCTGTGTATCTTTTCAGATATATAGCCATGAAAGAATGTTGTTATACTCCCTTTGAGATGCGCCTAATGAAAAGCATCTGTGGAAGAGTTGAAAGAGCTGTGGACATAGGAGCTCAATCATAATAGTTAGCATTTGCTAAATGCCTATTATATGCTAGGCGATGTACTATGCACTTTTACATTTGCAGTTTAATGTAATCCCCAGCAAATCTGTGAAGTATTTAACATTTCCATGTTACAGATTAATGAACTAAGGCTCAATAGAGTATATTAACTTCCCTAAAGCAATTAGAATAATAAGTGGTGGAAGCTATATTCAAATTTAGTTTGTATGGCTACAAAACCTGTGGGCTTTCTACCTACCATATTGTCTCTCAACAAGTACAAATAAAGAAGTTGAATTCTTTAAAAACATAGTGTATTCATTTTCTATTGCTGCTATAACAAATTACCACGAAAAGCAGCTTAAAACAAGACTGATTTATTTTCTCACAGTTCAGTAGATCAAAAGTCCAGGCAGGCTTAGATATGTTCTCTCTTGGGACTCACAAGGCTGAATTGAAGATGATGGCTGAGCTGCATTCTTATCTGGATGCTCCAGGAAAGAATTCACTTCCAAGCTCATTCTAGGTGTTCAACAGAGTTCTTTATGGTTGTGGGAATGAGTCTTCTGTTTCTGTACTAGCTATCAGCCATCAGCCAGGGGCCACTGGGCTCCTAAAGGCTGCTCGCATTTGCTCTCATGTGGCCCCCTCCATCTTAAAGCAAGCAACAGCATGTCAAGTACTTCTCAGTCTTTAGATCTCTCTAATATCCTCTTCAGTCTCTTCTTTGCTTTTATTTATTTATTTATTTTTTTTTATTATGGGTAAAAATCAAAATTCTCACAATACATACAAACATTTGTAAAATGATATATAAATATATATGCATATATGTGTATTTGCTTACAAAAATGTTATTTTTATATATATATATATACATATATTTTAAGAGGTGCTTAGATTACCTAAAATATTACACGGAACCCACTGGGATTCCCATGTTGCCCACCTCCCACACCTCCCACCACATCCCACACAAACATCTCCCACAGTGTGGCCCACCAACCTCAATGAACTTACACATCCTGGAGCCTTGCCACCAACCATAGACCACAGTTCACACTGTAAACCACACTCTCTCCCACTCAGTTCTGAGTGGTGTGTGCTGATTTAAAATGGCCTACATCCATTGCCACAACAGTACTCAGGACAACCTCCAACTCCCAAAGAAGCCCCTGTATTTCAACTGCTCATCCCCTCCCTACCCAAAAACTGTCAAGTGGCCACTGGCTCCACCTCATTGTTATAATTTCTTGCATTGCAAGAATCACCATATGTGAGCAAGAGAATACCATCCAGTCCACTCTAGTCCATAGTTCTTTCCCCAATCCAGAGGCGACTGGGATGGTGATGTCCACTCCAACTCCAAGTGAGAGAGGGCTTATATCCCATGGATATGGTGGGTGAGATGATCCTGGCTGCGGATGCAGGCCCTCTCCATTCCCTGGGATGGCCATTTCCCATCGTTGTCTCCTCACCAGGTGACTTGAATGAGTCCATTGATCTGTAGGGTAGGAGTTGCAGCTCCACCTAGATTTCATGCACACCTGGCACACTAATGAAAACAACAACACAACATATCAAAACTTATGGGATGCAGTGAAAGCAGTCCTGAGAGGGAAGTTCATAGCCATAAATTCATATATTA
>JAKSZT010054501.1:504800-546717 GCA_026826555.1 Tolypeutes matacus | reverse complement strand
GAGTTAAGTTTTCTCTTTGGCAGTTTTTCTTCTTATTTTATTTCCTTACTTCTTTCTATGTTCCCTTGAGGGCAAAAGGTTAGGGCCAGAGGAATCAAAAGATGTAAGGAAGGCAGAAGGATAATAGAAATGTTGATAAAAGTTAGAAGAGGGGCAAAATGAGACTTAATGGGATGAATATTTAACTTGTGTAGGCAGTGTAGAGTACTAGGAAAGAATATGGAGTTCCTATAATGGACTGGGAAAACAAATGGAGGAATATATATATATAGTGATTTAGAAGGCTAGAATTATGAGGAGGTAGAGAAATAGTAGAGAAAGGTCTGAAAGGAAAAAGTTAATACTATTAAAAAAAAAAAAAAGAAAAAAGAAGAAGGAAACAAAATAGATGGGATATAAATTGACACCCTTAAGTTGTGGGCCTATGAAAAAATGTTGTCTCTAAGAGCCACAACAGAAAACAGAAGGCAGAAAGATGCAGGAAGGATAAGCGATAGTTTGTAATACAGAATCAATATATACAGCGAGTGGGAAATTACTGAATAAGAAGCCCAGCAAATAAGCGACCAGCTGGCAGCACCTATTTAAAAAAAAAAAATAGAAGGAAAAAGGAAGGGGGGAGGAAAATGGGAATAATAGCAATAGACCAGAAAGTAACAGAGAGAAACCAATGATCCACACAGGCAAGCAGTCAAACAGAGCTAAGGGGGGTCAATGATTCCCCTAGGGTCCACGTGGATCCTTCCTGCCTACTTGTGTTTATCAATGAATTTCCCCACAGGGTTCTATATGCAGGTCCTGAAGCAGCTTTTAGCTATGAAACTAAATTAAAAAGAATTTATTTTTCAATTGTTGAGGTGACCTCACTTTTTTTTTTTTTTTTTTAGCCAAATGCAGGACCCAAAATAATTCCTCTTCTAGACCAACCCCCTTACTGAAGGGACCTAGCTGGGCCCGTGGAAATTAATCAAGCACGTTCCACTTTCCGGACTCCCCAGGTTAGCTGAAACTCTGATGTTAGTCAGTGAGGAGTGCTAAAGACGGCGGATTCCGCCCCTTCTGGCGCCAAGCTCCAGCATCCCCGGGCTGCTCAGTAAATCAGTTTGAGTGCAGATTCGCGTCTGCTCTCAGCCTGGTGCTGCTTCACTTCGGCTTATCTGCTCCCCAAAGCTATGGGGCGGTGCAGGCTGCCAGATCGATGTCTAAAAATATAAAATACCCTTCCCTGTCTTCCAACCGAACCCTCCCTTCTTTGGGAAGTGTCCCTTCCTCCTGGCTCCGCAGCGGCCCGGGTCTTATCCCTGGGTGGCTAGGGAAATCAGCTGCGTTCCCCGACCAAAATCCCCCCTCCGGTTCACCGGGTGCTGACTAGCTTGTTTGCTCTGTTCACACAAGGTCCAAGGGTCGCCAGGCAGCCAGCTCCCCAGAAAATAAAACTTTTTCGCCCCTCCCGCGGCTCCAAATGGCCGTTTTATTTTTTATTTCCGTAACCGCGGGGCTCAGCCGCCTGTGCCAACCTCCACCGGCAGCCTCAAAACTCACGAATCTCCACCATTCGGTCCATGCCGCCAATCCGCGCAGATAGATGTCCCAAGCTTCTCACTCCACGCGTGCAGAGCACAGACCCCCGGGCAGGACCCCGTCCCCAATCCGCCTTGCTCTGGGAGCTTGCAGTGTGCGCCCTCCTACACCAACGCCATCTTGCCGCCCTCTATGATAAATCTCTTCTTTGCTTTTAAAGGATTCATTTAATTAAATTATGTTAGTTGAGATAATCCAGGATAATCCCCTCATTTTAAAGTCAATTTACTAGTAACTTCAATTACATCTACAAAGTCATATTCACAGTCCTGAGGATTAAGGTGGGAAATCTTGGGGGCGGGGGGGGAGTCATTTTAGAATTTGCATTTTTTTGCTTTAAAAATTAAGAATGCAATATATTGTGTTCAAAAAAAAAACATGTATTTTGCTTCTGCAGTATGTTGTGAAAGAAAATATAGAAAAGGACAGATTATGTCTAAAAAGTTAATTAGGAACCCAATATTTACTGAATTACTCAGAGCACCCTATCCCTTTTTCCCAAAATCATATTTTTTATCCAGTTGGGTCCTAGTAGGGACAATATTTATAACCAAAAAAAAAAAAAAAAAAAAAACCCTGAAAAAAATACCTGACCTTTAAAATCACTGACCTTAGCAATTCAATTGACGATATCAGGACAACCACTCAGGATTTGGGCTTCAGTTGTATTCTACCCCTGATAGAGTGTGACTACAGGTGGTAAACATTTTCCCTTGGATTATTTAGCTGCTCATGTTTATCGTCTGTACTATTTATATACATAAGAGCTGTTACAATAAGAAAAAGTGAGACCCTGACCTCCATTCAAGAGGCCCTGTAAGGAACACACCTCTGTAACAAGGCAGAATGAAAATTTTGGATAGCCAGGCTGCTTTTCATATTAATCTCTATGTTCTCTTGTACTCTGGTCTCTTTTTATGGTAACAACTTTATTCAGATATAATTTTCATACCATAAATTTCACACATTTAAAGAAAACAATTCAATGGTTTTTAGTATATTTACAGAGTTGTATAACCATCACCATAATCTAATTTTAGCACATTTTCTTCATTCCCAAATGAAACTCCATACCAATAACAGTCAATCCCCCTTCTCTTCCCTATCCTCTTTTGCCCCAGGCCAAAAGAACCACTAATCTACTTCCTGTCTGTATTGAGTTGACTCTGGCTACATTTGTTCCAAAATGCATATAAGCATGGCCATAATTAAATAATCAAACTTCTTTGTCATTTAAATAGTAGCAAAACTCATTTAGTGATTAGGAAGTGTAGGTATATAAAAGAAAAAAGCTAGATTAATGCATGCACATGATCCTCTTGAATGCTACACAAATCCTCCCAAATTCAGTACTTGTAATCTTAATTCTAGTAAAAGAAACTTTGAAGATTCTTGAATATACTCTCTTCATTTCACAGCTAATGAAAATGAGATCCAGAGAGGGTAATTTGAATGGCCCAAAGTTACTCATCTAATTAGTGGCTGTCAAATATATTTTTACTAAATATTATGCTTACTTGACAGATACTTAAGCCATGAGGTTAAAACTTTCCTCACAACAACTGAATATACAGCAAGCAAGAGTTCTCTGAACCAGCCAAAAGGAATATACCTGAAATTCAAATTTCAAGAAATGGGTAATCAGGTAAATGCAATAAAATTGCACAAATTTGTTAATAAGATATTAAAGAATTCATGTCTATTTTAGGCCTCCTTGGTATATGAGGGCATCTTTTATGTATAGGAAAAGATGTGGTTAACAAGAGCCTCTCTGGTGCCCTTAGTATGCAACAAATTTCTTCCCTGTACTCCAACTGTGTGAAAGACACAAGGATCAAGAAAATAAGCTGACTTCAATTATTTATTTTTTAAATGAACTTCAAGTTGAATACGGATTTAACTCAATCTACTAATCTAATTTTAGATCTGTGGTGACCTTAAGAGTTAATATGATTCTCACTTGCCAAAGAGACAGAAAGATAATATATTAATGTATTTTTAAAGATTTTCATAGCAGGGGTTGAAAGCAAAAGAATTTTCTGTCTAACCTTCAGTTAGCAACAAGCTAAACGAATCAGAGCACACTGTTCCATCCACATTCTGGTAAATTGTGGTTATGTTCCACATAAAATTCTATCACCCATAAAGTGTAAAATAAGTCATATATAGTAATAGATATATATCACTTGTGCTTCAGGGTAGTACCAAGCTGGTTACTGATTTGGGTTTTGGGGTGTTGGTGAAAAGGGTGTTTCCTGAAGATGGGAAAGGAAGCTTAGGGTCAGTGACAGTCTATACAAGGATGAAACTGAAAGTTTAGTCTTGGAAGATCCATGAAGTATTCCAGCTGGTTGTGGACTGATACCACCAATTGGAAGTCAGGTGGCCCTAGGGTTGTTTTCACAAGACAGATTACCAGATCTCTGGGTATAGTCGAGGCATTTTATCTCCACTGCAAAGAAATAAACCTGACCCTCATCCCACTGTGGAAACTCACCCTCCATTCTCTGTGGGATAATAATTTCTTTGTTCCTTGCCTCTTCCATTATAGCCCTTTGACGTTATTATTTAATCTTTAAGAACCAGGAGTGGCCTTATATACCATAGATTAGGCAAATTAACTTCATCCTCCTGGGGTCAAAAAGAGGTGCTCCATGCAGTCTCTTCAAACTAACAGTGCTGTCCAGTCTTTCTCCTTTCATTCAGAGTCTTCTCCAGCCATCTCCTGCCTATTTTTAGTAACCAAATTTCATAAGTATTTGGTATGATTGCTAATCTCCCAAGGTTATAGCTCTTTCTCTCCTACACAGACTAAGCTTTCACTCAATGAGAGATTATCTAAACTGAAAACAAGGGAAACACCAGAACCAACCTTCGACATCTGAAGACTGAACAATTCTTTTCCCTTAAAGATTTGCTATTAAGGATGTTATAGTTCATTATATCCAAGAGCATATGCATATCTATATTCTTTCTATATGTATTCACTTTTTACTTCTCTTGTTAAGGTATGTTTCTTTATGTAAACGTTCATGTGAAGAATCTATCAAAACTAAGTGTTCACGTGAAGGAAAATAATGTTTAGGTTTGTTTGCATACGAGAACAATACGAAGGTGAATGAGAAGGTGTTTTAGAAGAAGAGATTTTAGCAATACAGCTATGTTTTTAGGATTATATGTTTTTTCAATGCTGGAGAATTTTTTCCTTTGGTTTAATTTCTTTCTTGAGCTATATAATATATACATGAATCTTAGAAGGCCCCATTTCATTAGTAGAACATGGTAATTGATAAGTATATTTTATGGCTAAATATACTGTACCTCAAAAGTCAGTCAGAAAGATTGAGATCTGTGATTTTATTATTAAAATATTAAATTTGTAACCAAGCCATTACATTTTTTCCTGAAATTTATTTACTTTGAACATTAATTTATAAGAATTTACAAGAATTTTAAGCTATTCTACTGTCATTTTCTGTGAAAATACTAAATAAATGAAGTTTAAATATAAACATGACATTTCCTGTCCATTGATACTTGAGGTCAAAAGTAATAGTGATCCTGATAGAAACAAAATGCAATTTGTACCTCAACTGTGTTCAACTAAGCTTGTTTGCTATATTATACTATATTTATTTGGGATTTCCATGTAAGGCTGGTGTTTTTTAGCTTAATTTATCAAATTCCATCCTCACATTTAATAGTTTTTTGTGCAAGGAAAATGGAATACAGCATAAAGATATAGGTAAAGTTGGATTATATTATGACTTGTTTATACCATTGCTCCCTGAACCAAATTAACAGACAGAAAAGACTCTTCCACTAAAAATAGAATGTTGAGAATAAAAATGGTCAGTTTGGTTTAAGGTGTGTAGACTTGCTGTAGCTTTGCTGCAAAGTCCTAATCTTGAATATAGAGAAAGACCATGACTATGAAGTTTCCTAATGTAATTTGCATGAAGTGATTTGAAGAAAAGATGTTTCTAATGATCACTAAAACAACATATTTTCATAGCAGAAATTTTAGAAAATATAAAATTCCAAAAAAAAAAAATACACACACACACACCCATACCCCATCTTTAAAGATACACTTCCATATTTATTTTCTTGTCACTAAGATTTCTTCCACAGCAAAGCATTCCAATGTATTAATCCAATTCCCCATTCCTGGACATTTAGGCTGTTTCCAGTTTGACTTTTTATAAATTATACATGTGATGAGCAACCATGTACCTAAATCTTTGCAATATATCACCAATACGTTCCACATGATAAATTTCCGTAGAAGTGTAATTGCTAGGTAAGCTAGTACTTTTTTAGAATGTTATTAATATTGATAAATTTCTGTACAGAAAACTTATACAATGTGATATCCCCAGTACTAGAATATGAGAAGGTTTTTTTTCCCATACCCTCATTAAAAAAGAATATGGGGTAGATATACTGTTTTCAATGCCTTGCCTATTGATGGGCAATAATGGGTAAGGAGAAACAATATATGTCAATGGACATAACAATATTTTACAACGTCCAAATGGTCTCTTTTCTATATTAAACAACAGCTACATAATTCACAGTTCTCTCCCTCTCTCCTTCAAATAACATGGTAAGTGTGGGAACACAGAAAACAAGTTTGGTCAATACCAAGAAATAAGTGCTGTAGCCAATTGACAATACATGAACAAAGAAGCAGGCTGACTAAATCTTCCATTTTTACCTCATGTGGCACCAATCATAGCACTGGCTTTCAAAGTGTAGTACCCAGACCAACATGATCAGCATCACTTGGGAACTTATCATAAATGCAAATTCTCAGACTTCACCCCAGAATTTCTGCATCAGAAAATCTGGGTGTGGGCCTCGGGATTCTGTGTTGTATTAAGCCCTCCAGAGAATTCTGATGCATTAAAAAATAAGATCTATTATTATAAGTAAACCACTCCTTAGTGATAACTAAAATTCCTATCCTAAACCAGAGCCTACCCCCTGTCTCCCTCTCTCTACCTGTCTCAATCTTTATGCTTCTTATTTTTCAGTGGGTCAAATTCCTTCCCTCTCTTTCCTCTACTACATTCTCCTTCTACTATTCTATCCCATAAATAATCCTGAACATTAGGTGTCCCTGATATTATCTGGATCTGCAGCACTTTACCAATGCAGCCACCCTCATCTGATCTCAGGATTCCAAGAGATAGGGTCTATGATGTACCAGATGATTACACTCTATTGGACTAGGAAGGAGGAATCATGGTATAGCCAGAAGTGGCAGAAATGGGATTTGAAACCAGATCTCTCCAGTACCAGAGCCTATATTCTTTTTATTTCCAGGTCAGAAAATTTGTGTGGTTTTTTTGTTTTTTACTTTTTAAATTGATGTTTATCATTCATACATGAATATCCATAAACAATAAGTATATAATTAAAGTTGAGAACTTACAAAACCAACATGCATAACATCATACAGGGCTCTCATACATCACCCCATGACCTAACACGTTGAATTGTGAAAAAATTGTGACAAACTATGAAAGAGCATATTCAAAATATTACTACAAACTATAGCCAGTATCTTACATTTGAGTTATATCTAACTCACCTGGTTAGTAACACCCTATATTAGTATTATATACTTGTTATAATTCATGAGAGAATATTCTCATATTTGATCAGTTAACCACAGTCCTTCTTCCACCACAGGATTCATTGTGTTACACAATCCCATGTTTTGTACAATCCATTCAAAGTGTACACTCAGGAAGCGGCTGTGGCTCAATCAGTAGGGCTCCCGTTTACCATATGGGAGGCCCCGGGTTCGGTTCCCGGGGCCTCCTGGTGAAGGCAAGCCCGCCCGCACGGCGTGGTTAGCTGACCCAGCGAGCACAAGCAACAAGGGGGGGGGGGTAAATGAATAAATAAATAAAATCTTTAAAAAAAAAAAAAAAAAAAAAAAAAGTGTACACTCAGTGGCTCTCATTTTAATCACAGAGTTGTGCTGTCATCACCTCAGTCGATTTTAGAAAGTTTTTATTACTCTAAAGGAAAAATCCCATATCCGCTTATACTTCTCTATTGTTGACCCTTAGAATTGATATAACAACTTCTTTACCATTGATGCATAAATATTACAATATTACTGTTAGCTATAATCATAAATTACATTAGTTATAATTTTCCCATATATCACCATGTTTTTAACACATTTTAAAAGAATATTTTTAGGCTTATACTATTAACCACAACGTTCATCCACCACCAAAATCACTATGTTGTATAGTACCTAGCATATTCTCTATTTTCCTTTCAATTGAAATATTACATCCACAGACTATCCCTTTCAGTCACAATCACATTTATAAATCTGCAGTTAGACTCATTATAATGTATTACCATCAACTCTATTTATTTCCACACAATAAACCTTATTAAAAATTCTACATGCATTAAACATCAGTTCCCATTCTCAACCCACATTCTATTTCCTATTAACTTATACTCTAGAGTTTACCATCGTGAGTTTACTCATCATTTTATTTCATATTAATGAGACCAGACAATATTTGCCCTTTTGTGTCTGACTTATTTCACTTAACATAATGTCCTCACGGTTCATCCATGTTGTCATAGGCATGCTGATTTCATTTCAAAATGTACATACCACATTTTGTTAATCCACTCATTGGTTTATGGACACTTGAGTTGTTTCCATATTTTAGGAAATGTAAATAATGCTGCTATGAACATCGGTGTGCAAGTGTCAGTTTGCCTCCTTGCTTTCAGTTCTTCTGAATATATTCCTAGTAATGGGATTGATGGATTATAAAGCAGTTCTATATTTAGTTACTTGAGGAACCGCCAAACTGTTTTCCACAAAGGCTGCACCATTCTACATTCCCACCAACAGTGAAGGAATGTTTCTATGTCTCCACATCCTCTCCAGCACTTATAGTTTTCTGTTTGTTTAATAATGGGCATTCTTTAAGGTGTGAAATGATATCTCAGTGTAGTTTTCATCTGCATTTCCTGAATAGCTAAAGATGTTCAACATTTTTTCATGTGCATTTTGGCCATTTGTATTTTCTTTTTGGAGAAATATGGATTCAAGTCTTTGGCCCATTTCTAATTGGGTTGCTTGTCTTTTTATCATTTGGTTGTATGATAATTTTATATAACAAGGATATTAACCCTTATAGAATATGTGGTTTCCAAATATTTTCTTCTATTGAGTGGGCTGCCTTTTCAACTTCTTGGCAAAGTCCTTTGAATACCAAAAGTGTTTAAGTTTGAGGAGGTCCCATTTATCTATTTTTTCTTTCATTATTTGTGCTTTGGGTGTAAGGTTTAAGAAACCACTGCCTACCACAAGACCTTGAAGATGTTTCCTTACATTTTCTTCTAGTAATTTTATGGTTTTAGCTTTTATATTAAGTCTTTGATTCATTTTGACTTAATTTTTGTATAAGGTGTGAGATAGGGGTCCTCCTTCTTTCTTTGGGATATGGCTATCCAGTTCTCCCAGCACAGTTTGTTGAATAGACTGTTCTGGCCCAACTGGGTAAGCTTGACAGCCTTGCCAAAAATCAGTTTGCCATAAATTTGAGGCTCTATTTCTGAACACTCACTTCTATTCCATTGGTTATCATATCTATCTTTATGCCAGTACCATGATGTTTTTATCACTGTAGCTAATTAATATGACTTAAATTCAGGAGGTGAGAGTCCTCCAAATTTGTTCTTCTTTTTAAAAATATATTTGGCTATTCAGAACCTCTTAGCCTTCCAAATAAATTTGACAATTAGCCTTTCCAATTCTGTAAAAAAGGATGCTGGAAGTTTTATTGGTATTGTGTTGAATCTGTAGATAAATGTGGGTAGAACTGACATCTTAACGATATTTAGTCTTCCAGTCCATGAGCATTGAATACCTTTCCATTTATTTAGGTCTTCTTTGGTTTCTTTTAGCAATGTTTTGTAATTTTCTGAATACAAGTCATTTATGTTCTTGGTTAAGTTGATTCATGAATATTTTATTCTTTTACTCTCTATTGAAAATGAGATATTTTTCCTGACTTCCTCCTCCGATTGCTCATTTGTAGTATATAAAAATGTTACTGATTTTTGTATATTGATCATTTATCCTGCCACATTGCTGACATCGTCTATTAGTTCTAGTAGCTTTGCTGTGGATTTTCTAGATATAGGATCATGTCATCCACAAATTGTGAAAGTTTTACTTATTACTTTCCTATTTAGATGCTTTTTTTGTATCTTTATCGCCTAATTGCTCTAGCTGGAACTTCTAGCACAATATTGAATAACAGTTGTGATACTGAGCATCCTTGTCTTGTTTCCGATCTCAGCAGCAAAGCTTTCAGTCTTTTTCCATTGAGTAAAATGTTAGCTGTGGGTTTTTCATATATGCATCTTATGTTGGAAAAGTTCCTTCTATTCTTATCTTTCAGAGAGTTTTCATAAAGAAAGGATGTTGGGTTTTGTCAAATGCCTTTTCTGCATTAATCGAGATGATCCTGTGATTTTTCTTCCTCAATTTAGTAACATGATGTATTACTTTAATTGATTTCCATGTGTTGAAATACCCTTGCATAACTGTCATAAAACGCACTTGCTCATGAGGCATAATTCTGTTGGAATTCTGTGCTGTTGGATTCGATTAGCAAGTATTTTGTTGAGTAGATTTGTATCTATCTTCTTTAGAGAAATTGGTATATACTTTTCTTTTTTCATGTTATCTTTATATGGCCTTGGTATTAGTGTGATGTTGGCTTCAAAGAATGAGTTTGGTAGTGTTCCTTCCTGTTCTATATTTTTGGAAGCTTTGGCGCAGGATTGGTATTAATTCTTTGAATGACTGGTGGAATTCACCTGTGAAGCCATCTGGTCCTGGGCTTTTCATCTTTAGGAAGTCTTTTATGACTATTTTAAACTCCTTACTTGTGATTGGTTTGTTGAGGTCTTCTATTTCTTCTAGCGTCAGTGTAGTTGTGTACAGTTGTTCATAGTATCCTCTTATGATCTCTTTTATTGCTGATGGGTAAGTAGTAATGTCCTCATTTTCATTTCAGATTTCATTCATTTGCATCTTCTCTCTTATTTTCATTGTTAGTCTAGCTAAGGGTTTGACAATTTTGTTAATCTTTTCAAAGAAACAGCTTTTGGTTTTGTTGATTCTCTCTATTGCTTATTTGTTCTCAATTTCATTTATTTCTACTCTAATCTTTGTTATTTCTTTCCATCTGCTGACTTTGGGATTACTTTGCTGTAATTTTTCTAATTCCTGCAAGTGTTCAGTTAGGTCTTTGATTTGAGCTCTTTCTTCATTTTAATGTAAGCATTGAGGGCTATAAATTTCCCTTTCAGCACTGCCTTTGCTGCATCCCATAGGTTTAGATATGTTGTGTTCTTGTTTTCACTCATCTCAAGATATTTATTGATTTCTCTTGCAATTTCTTATTTGACCCATTGATTGTTTAAGAGTATATTGTTTAACCTCCATATATTTATGAGATTTCCCTTCTCCACTTGTTGTTGATTTCCAGCTCCATTCCATTATGATCAGAGATACTGCTTTGTATAATTCCAATCTTTAAAATTTATTGAGATTTGCTTTGTGTTCCAACATATTGTCTATCCTGGAGAAAGATCCATGAGTACTTGAGAAGAATGTATATCAAGCTGTTTTGGGGTTCAATGTCTATATATGTCTGTGAGGTCTATTTCATTTATCATATTATTCAAGTTCTCTTTTTCCTTATCAATACTTTGTCCAGTTGCCCTCTCCAAAGATGAGAGAATATTGAAGTCTCCAACTGTTATTGTAAAGACATCTAATTTCTCTCTTCGGTTTTGTGCCTCATGTATTTTGTGGCCCCCCATTTAGGTGCATAAATATTTATTGTTATTTCCTCATGGTTAATTGCTTCTTTTATTAATTTATAATGTCCTCCTTCATCCCTTATAGTAGTTGTTTTATTTAAAATCTGTTTTGTCCAATATTAATATCACTACTCCAGCTCTTTTTTTTTTTTTTATTACAGTTTACGGGGAATGTTTATATTCCAACCCTTTTTTTTCAGTCTATTTGTGTCCTTGTGTGTCAGGTGATTCTCTTGTACACATCATATAGATGACTGATTTTTTATCCATTTTGCCAGTCTGTGTCTTTTGATTGAGGAGTTTAACCCACTAACATTCAAGATTATTACTGTAAATCCATTTTACTTACTTCATCCATTATATCTTTTGGCTTTCCATTGAAATATTACTATTTATCTATCATTTTACCCTTTGTGTTATCCTTAGTAATAATCTTCATTTCTACAATCTTCTCCAGACTTCTTTCTCCTGTCTGTTCCTTTCAGATTGTAGTATTCCTTTTATTATTGCTTGTAAATCTGGTCACTTGGTGACATGCTCTTTGTTTATCTGTGAAGACTTTAAACTTACCCTCAGTTTTTTTTTTAATTGATATAAAAAGTTATTTATTTGGAAATAAAATTGACAAACCTCTAGAAAATATTATCTAGAGTAAAATCCAAATGACAAATACCAGAAATATAGGATGAATATCACTACAGATCCCTCAGACATTAACAGTATGCTCTTTTTGATATGTAGAAAATTGTATTGTCCAAAATGGATGCAGCAATAGCTTCCATTAGATAGTTTGTTCTGTAGTATGACTTTGTCACTCCCCATCAAGTGTTGTATCTATTTCTCCACTCCCTCAAAGATGGCCAGACTTACTTCTTACATGATGTGCAGGGCTTCTAGTGTTAGAATATAGAGGCTATCAGGCCAGATAAGGGCTATGTTCAGAACTACCCTCAGTTTTGAAAAACAGTTTTTCCAGATAAAGAATTCTTGGCTAGCAGTTTTTCTCTTTCAGAACTTTTAATATATCATACTGCTGACTTCTTGCCTCCAGTAATTAGTCTTTTTGAGTGTCTCTTGTATGTGATAAATTGCTTTTCTCTTGATGCTTCCAGAATTATCTCCTTATATCTGGTATGTGGCATTCTGAATAGTAGGTGTCTTGGATTCGGTCTATTCAGATTTATTTTGTTTGGGGTGTGCTGTCCTTCTTGGATCTTGATATTTGTCATTCATAAGGGTTTGGAAATTCTTGGTCATCATTTCCTCAAATATTTTTTCTGCCTCTGTTCTATTTGCTTCTCTTTCTAGGACATGTGTAATGTGCATGTTTGTGTGTTTCACATTGTCGTTCAATTCCTGGAGACCCTGTTCCATTTTTTCCATTCTTTTCTTTGTCTGTTCTCCTCTTTTTTTCTAATTCAGATGCTCTGTCTTCCTACTCACATATTCTGTCTTTGACCAATTCAAATCTACTATTATATGCTGCCAGTGTATTTTTAATCTCATCCATTGTGCCTGTCATTCTTATAAGATTTGTTAATATTCTTTGCAAATTTTTGGATTCTTCTTTGTGTTCAACCAGTGTCTTCTTAATATCCTTAATCTCTTTCGCCATCTCATTGAATTTATTAAGGTGATTTGTTTGGATATCTGTGATTAGATGCCTCAAATCCTGTGTTTTGTCTGGAGGTTTAATTTGTTACTTTGATTGGGCCATATCTTCTTGTTTCTTAGTATAGCTTGCAATTTTTTTCCTGGTGGTTTAGCATCTGAATTTTTCATGTTTTTATTCTGTGCTCAGTTTCTCTCTTTAGTCTATGGCTTTCTTATTGGTTGGCTTTTTGCTAAAGCTTCCCCTGTTCTTCCTCCATGAAGGTTATTTTTTTCTGTTTGTTTTTATTTACCTCTGTATATATTTCGTAAAAGATTCATTTTATTTATTTATTTCTCCCCACCCCCTTGTTGTTTTTCACTTGCTGTGTCTGTTCGTCCTCCTTATCTCTTTAGGAGGCACTGAGAGCTGAACCCTGAACCTCTTATGTGAGAGGGAAGTGCTTAATTCCCTGAGCCACCTCTGGTCCCTGCTTTGTTGTGTATCTCATCATATTTTTTCCTCCCTGCATCTCTTGTTGCATCATCTTGTTGTGCTAGCTTGCCATGACTGTCCGTCGCGTAAGCTCGCTATCTTTTTTAGGGGGCACCGGGAACCTCTGCTCCCTGCTTTGCTGTGTCTCTCATCATGCTTTTTCTTCTTTTGTGTCTTGTTGTGTCAGCTTTCCATGCCTGCCCATTGCACTAGCTGACTGTCTTCTTTAGGAGGCACTGGGATCTGAACCAGCGACCTCCAATGTGGTAGGCTGGAGCCCAGTCACCTGATCTACATCTGCTTCCTTGCCTCTGTATATTTTTAATTCTCCTTTTGTCTTCACTCACCGCTATTACTTGGAAGGCTTGTTTTGTAGAAGTTTCCCCCTGGAGACAACTTTCTCATTTCTGGTTTCCCAATCAAAACAGGCTCAGAAGACCTATGAAGGGAGTGTAAATCGATTCCAATGTGCTCTGGAGAAGAGACCCCAAAGGTCTCCAATCTTCTCCTTGACATCTCCCCCAATCTAGGTTTTCCTAAGTACCCAGCAGGTAACAATCTTTATTCAGTAGTTCCCTACTACCCAAGGTTATTCTTTCTGTTGAGAAAGAGTGGTCAGACCCCTTTTGGTTCTTCTCTTTCCTGGGGCACCTTTGGGATGAGAATACAGCAGCTGTTCAATGTGCGTAGAGTGACTCTGCCTGCACTATTGGCAGAAAGAGTGCTCTCTTTGCCTCTTTCCAGGGAGCTTTGGAGCTAAGTATGCAGCAGCTCTTTTAAGGTGGATAGGGTGAATCTTCCTGCACTGCCCGAGAGAGCGAATGCTTTCATTCTGTCCAGGGGTGTGTTGGGAACAAGTGTGCAGCAGCCCTTCAAGGTGGGTGAGGTGAATCTGCCTGAGTCTGCTAGAAAGTTGGTGTTCCTCTCTGTCCAGACCAGAGCCCATATTTTTAATCTCTATAACATTCTTGCCTCTGATTCAATACTGTTTCCTCTCTCTAGAATGTTCTTTCCTTCTGTTCTTGACCATGGAAACTGCATGTCCTTCAAGTTGCAGACCTTTTTTTTTTTTAATGGGTTAAATGGGAACAATGCTAAAAAGTTTTATGTACATGATTTGGCCGCTTTGTGATTTGATCCCTGGCTATGCTCTCCTATCTTCTTTCCTTCCAGTTTTCTTCTCCCACACCTCTTTCTAGCCACACTAGGCTTCTTACTATACCTCTAATGGAGTAAGCATGCTTGTGCTTCAAAGTCTATACATTTGCCTTTCTTTTAGCTTAGAACACTTTTTCCCCTAAAAGACTCTTGCTCCAGACATTTGAATGACTCTCTCCCTCTGTTCATTTAGGTTTCTGTACAAATGTCACCTCTCTAACTCCTCAGAGTGAACTTCTAAGAAAATCCTCTCTAAAGTAACACTGCAATCACTTTTTATCCCCTTATCATGCTTTCATTCTCTTTACAGCATGTATAATTATCTAACACTTAATTATATATTCATTTGCATATTTGCTTATGTACCTTCCCCCCACATACACCTTGAATGTAAGCTCTGTGAAGGCAAACATTTTCTCAATTTTTTGTTCATGGTTTTATTCCCACTGCCTAAAAAGTTGCCTGGCATATAGGAGGTGCTCAATAAATACTTGTAGAATGAAAGTAAGAATCATAAAATAATTGCATTTTGAAAGACATTCAGAGGAGTGCAAGAAAATGCATTAAGCAAAGACTGAGAAAGTTGTACCAACATGTTTTTTAGAGTTTTTTCCACTTTCACTTTCCTTATTTTACAAAGTTTCTAAAGTAAACAAATTTTACTTAAGACAGAAAAAAATACATTTGTGGCCAAAACAATAGGCCATAAAATGAATTAAGTTGCTTTCTGATTTGTATATCTCTTGCCTTTAGGTTTTGTTTCGTTTTCTTTTCTTTTTCCTTGACTCTGGCAGAAAGATCTCCCTCCTCTAGCTGGGTGCTGTCCCTCACACAGCAGATGGCAGGATTCAACGTCTAAAAAATTAGCCTTTAACTAACTACCCACTATTTAAATCTGCAAAACAAGTTGAAAGAAATCTTTATGGTTAAGCAAGTTGTGGAGTGTTTGGATACTTGAGAAAATAGACATTTGTTTGAAATTGGAAAACATTTTATTCTTACAGCAGTTTCCAAATTTAATCCAAACAAGATTTCTAGGCTAGTTAAACAACTAATCTTGAATGTCCACTAGTAAGGAGAAATGATATCATAATTTAGAATTTTCCAAAGCCACACTTGCCAGTGGTTGTAGTAAGTCCAGCCTTGTATCTAAATGATTTGGCAACTGCTTTCAAAAAGTAACTCCAAGATCTCTGAACTATTCCTCCTCCATCCTTACAGCACTACTTAATTCTCCTCACAACCACTTTCATTCTCCAGATAGCTCAATGCATTAAACATTTGTTCCCTTTTAAAATTCAAATATCCCTAGAAGAACTCGGTATAAGAGCATTAAATGCAGGGATTTTTTAAAAATGATTAAACAAGTTTCTTGTGGTCACATAGCTAGTTAGTAGCATGGTTAAGTAAAACAAGCCAAGTCTCTTACCTTCAATCCAGTATAGAATTTATGTCTCTCATTTTGTTTTTTGGCTATATCACAGCGCTTTTCCTTAAGAATAGGTACCTTGCCTGGAATTTGATTTAAAATATTTCAGCGAAAGAGTGGCATCAGAAAGATGGCAGCATGAGAAATTCCAGGGTTCCAGCCTCCCTCAGGAACATTGAAATACCAAGAGAATTTTCTCAGAGCTCTGGAAAACAAGTTAAAGAGTTACAGTAACTAGGCAAACACTGAATCAAGAAAAAGACAACTTCAAAAGAGAAAGAAAACCTTGTGGTGCCTTACTGGCCCTTCCCCCACACCCTGCGCACCTCAGTGGAGTAACAAACTATGCTCATAGTTTGGGTCCCTCTTCCCACGTTCCAGAGAGAGTAGATTAATCCTTACACACATATTGTGGTGCATGTATGTCTCAACCAATCCATCAAGTGACAGCCTGAACGAATGATCCCAGATGCTCATCACTACCTCACAATTCCCAGAACTTGCTGGCAAGGCCAATAAAACACCTTAAGAAAAATAATCAAGCCACAACTGACTAGAGAAAAAGATTACTGGTTGAGATGAGCAATAGAACACGGGACCTAGAGGAAAGCCTATAAATTTCATGGGGAATTGGGCACATTTGGAGTATCCGCATATATGAGAGAGTTTATACAACATTGCACGCATGCCCAATACAACAGATAAACATAAAAAGACCCAGGAATAATAATAAAGTTATTTTAGTCCATAGTTGCTTTCCCCCTTTATGTTTATTCATTCCTCAATCTTGAGGATTTTGGGATGGTGATGCCTACCCTGCTTCCAGTTTTGAGGGGGCTTAGATCCCATGGGGCAGATAGATGAACCTGTATAGCTTACAGTTGCAGACAATCTCCACTTCCTGGGATGGGCATTGTCCATCATCATCTTTTTGTTAGATGTCCTTGGTGAGTCTGATGAACAGGAGAGTAGGTTTTGCAAATCTGCTGAGATTCACAGCTCAACAGGCACATGAATGGACCAAAGATTTAAGTCTATGGCACATATATTTAACAAATATAGTGCTAATTATAAGTTCAAATACAAGGGGCAGAAGAGCCACGTATAGCGAAACTATAAATGAGTCTAACTGTTACACTGGGGAGAATAAATTCCAGAGTAAGGTCCACTGACAGGGTACAGAATTCCTGAGCTTGTCTGCCCTGCTTATAGTATCTGGATGTCTCTAGAACCTTCAGTAGCCCCACTGTTCGAGGTACTGTTTACTGTGGCAGTCAATGAGATCTTGCTGAGAAATGTATAAGAGTAACCTCTGAAATGGCTTCCCACTCACTTTGATATTTCTTGGCCATAAAAACTCATTTTTTATTTAATATTTCCCCCTTTTAGTCAAGGTCTTTTTTCAGATGCATTGTTCTTGGCACTTGGTAATAATTCCTCAGTTCTAGGGAAGTTCTTCCCTGGGAGTCATGTCCCACGCCAGGGGGAAGTTAGTGCGTTTATATGCTGAGTTAGGCTTAGAGAAAGGCCACATTTGAGCAACAAGGAGGCTTTCAGGAGGTAACTAATACTAAGCTAAGTTTTTTTTTAAGGCTAAGTTTTAATTTCACAAGATAAAGTTCATAAGTACAATCATCAATATCAAGGCCTAGCGTAATGGTCTGTCTTCCTTCAGTAGGCACTGCCTTTGTACTTGGGGAATTCTTGCCATTCTATTAGATAATGTAACATGAGCTTGCAATAATGGATATAGGCCATTTTAAATTTCATCAAAACCTGTAAAAGTGTATGGTCTAAAATATAAGCCATAATGTAAACCATTGACCATGGTTAGTAGCAATGCTTCAATATTTGCACATCAATTGTAAAAATGTAACATATGCATGTAAAATTTTTTTAGTAGGGGAAAATGGAAAGGGGGGAGGGCATGAGGTTTACTGGAATCCCCTACATTTTCTATGTGACTTTTCTGTAACCTAAAGCTTCTTTGAAGATAAAATGGAAAAAAATAAGACACTGGGGGAATATATGGAAGAAATTATCACTGTACATACAAAGCAACAGATCTTACAGTGATGAAAGTCACAATGTCTAAGAAATTTATTATTGTATTTCAATTTTTAAAATTTTTGTATTTTATTTGTTATTCTTAAAACTTATTAATTTTATATGGTTATTTTGTTGGCTTCATTCTCAGTGAGGTTTTGGATCACAGAAGGGTTACAACTGTGGCAGGGGAGGATCATTGGTGCAGGGTGTTGGTGATGGGGGCATGTGTGGGGAAGGATGCTCATAGGAACACATAGGAATATGTTCAAGTGTTCAAGGGATGTTGTCTTAGGGGGTGGAGACCCACACAATAACCAAAAGAATATTGGATTCCCATTTCTGAGAAATTTTAAGACAGATTTTAAAAACTCTTTGCCTGGTATATCCAAGGCCATTTATCCTCTTTGATAGTTTTTGTCCTGTTATTTTGTTCCTCTGAAAAAGCCATTTTTCCCTATTTCTTTGTATGTCTTGAAGGTTTTTTCTTGAATACTGGATATTTGAATATTTTAATTAGTTACCTTGGAATTCAGATTCTCTCCTTTCCTTAGGGTGTGCTGGTTTTGTTTTGATTTTTTTCCAGTCTTATTTTTGAAGGCTACAGTTGTCTATTTGTTTAGTGATGTTTCCAAACTATTTATGCAATGAAAGTATCCCTTAACTTTTTTGGTTACTGAAGTCACTGTTTCTTAACCTTGTATTCAGCTAGTGTTATGGCAGAGAGAAACATGAATGCTTATACTTAAAACAACATCAACAAAATGAAAGAAGTTACCTTTCCCAGTCTTTGTATATGGTCTCTGTGCTTGTGGTCTCCTTCAGCACTTACCCAGCCTTAGAGTGGCCCTAAAGAACAGCCTGATGAAAAACATTGGACACTCCCTGGTCATTTTTTAAATATTTTATTGCTTCTGACATTAAAGAAATAAAGATTATAAGAGGACACTATGAACAATTGTACACCAACAAGTTAGATAAACTGCATGAAATAGACAAGTGGTTACAAATGTACATTTAGAATACATTAATTTTTACATAAAAAACATAGGGGATTCCCATATACCCCAGCCCCTCCCCCTCCCACTCTTTCCCACATTAACATCATCATTCATTAGTGTGGTGCATTTGTTACAATTGGTGACTAAATCTTAAAGCATTGTAATAACTGAAACTATAGTTTACGTTATAGTTTACCCCTGGCTTTGCACAATTTTATAGGTTTAGACAAAATGTATAATGGCCTCTATCACTCATTGCAATTTAATGCAGGACAATTCCAATGTCCCAAAATGCCCCTATATTGTACCTATTCTTTGCTCTCCCTCCCCTCAGAACCTGTGGTAGCCAGTGTACTCTACTTGTTAAATATATGTCCCAGAGATTTAAATCTTTGGTCTGTGAATATGGAAATAATAACCTAAAGGGACTTTAAATACAAGAAGACTTTAAGTCACAAATTACTCTAAGGTACAAAGAAGGTTGATTCAACAAGAAGATATAAAAAATCATAAATATTTATGCACCTAACAGAGTACTCCCCAAATATATGAAGCATATATTAAGAGAATTGAAGGGGAAAATAGATGGATATATTCAATACACCAATTTCAGTAATGGACACAACATTTAGACACAAGATCATTAAGGAAATAGAGGACTTGAACAATACTATAAAACAACTAGTCTTAACTGACAAATATAGAACACTGCACTCAACAATAGCATTCTTCTCTAGTGCACATGAATCATTCTCCATATGTTAGGTCACAAAACAAGTCTCAATAAATTATAAAAGATTGAAACCTTAAAAAGTAACTTCTCTGAAACAATGGAATGATGCTAGAAATCAATACCAGAAGGAAAACTGGAAAAATCACAAATATGTAGAAATTAAACAACATACTCTTAAACAATCTGTGGGTAAAAGGTGAAATCACAAGGGATATTAGAAAATACTTTGAGACTTAAAATAAAAGTGAAAACTCAAAATACTAAAACTTGTGGGATATGACAAAGGCAGCACTCAGAAACAAATTTATACTGTAAACACCTACATAATAAAAAGAAGAAAGATCTAAAATAAGCAGCTTAATTTCATTCCTAGAGGAACAAGAAAAAGAAGAGCAAAATAATACAAAATGAATCAAAGGAAGGGGGAAAAATTAGAATGGAGATAAATAAGATAGAATAGAAAAATTATTTCTATTTTCTATTCTAATAAATTTTGTTCATTTCAAAGAATCAACAAAAGTTGGTTATTTGAAAAAAATCAATAAAATTGACAAATCTTTAGCAAGATTGACAAAGGAAAAAAGAGAGGGGACACAAATAACTAAAATCAGAAATAAAAGGGAACACTTTGCTTCTGACATTAAAGAAATAAAGATTATAAGAGGACACTATGAACAATTGTACACCAACAAGTTAGATAAACTGCATGAAATAGACAAGTTGTTACAAATGTATAAATTTTGTAAACTGACTCAAGAAGAAATAGAAAATTGGAAAAGACAAATAACAAGTAGAGACATTGAATCATGATCATAAACTTACCAACAAGTAAATATCCAGGACTAGATGGCTTCACTGGGGAATTTTACCAATCTTTCAAAGAATAATTGACACCTACCCTTCTCAAACACTTCCAAAGAAATTGAAAATGAGGAAACATTTCCTAACTCATTCTATGATGTCAAATTTACCCTAATACCAAAACCAGATAAAGACATCACAAGAAAATAAAATTTAGATCAATATCCCTTCGTGAATAGATATTCACGAATATATACTATATTCGTGAATATAGTATTGCTCAACAGAATACTAGCAAATATAATTTAACCACACGTTAAAATGATTATACACCCTGAACAAGTGGGATATATTCCATGAATATAATCATGATTCAACACAAGAAAATCAATGTAAGGCATCACATTAATAGAACAAAAGAATAAAACCACATGATCATCTCAATTGACACAGGAAAGGCAATTTACAAAATCCAACAACCTTTCTTGATAAAAGCAGTAAGAAAAATAAGAATAGAAGGGAAATTCCTCAGCATGATAAACGGCATTGTTTTAGTCTTAGAGGCTGCTGAAAGCAAATACCAGAAATGGATTGACTTTTACCACGGGGATTTATTAGCTTACAATCTTCTGGTTCTGAGGGTGTGACAATGCCCAAATCAAGGCATCATCAGGTAATGCTTTCTCCCTGAATACTGGCTGCCTGTGATCCTGGACTCCTCTATCACATGGCAAGGCACATGGCAGTGTGTGCTGAGCTCTTCCTTTACCTCCGGACGTACTTGCTTCAGCCTCCTACTTCTGTGACTTTCTCTCTGTTTCTGTGGCTTTCTCTCTCTCTTCCTCTGAATTTCAAACTCTTGTAAATGACTGTCCTAAGAAGATTAAGATGCACCCGAGGCCACGCCTTACTGAAATAACCTAACCAAAAACTCCTTAACTAAATTATTCTAATCAAAACATCTCACCTACAATGGGTCCACACCACAAAAATGTATTAGCTTTAAGAACATAATTTTCTGGGGTACATTTAGCTTCAAACCATCAGAGGCATATATGAAAATCCCACTGCTAATATCATACTCAATGAAGAAAGACTAAAAGCTTTCCCCCTAAGATCAGAAAAAAGACAGTAATGCCCAATTCTGCCACTGCTTTTCAACATTTTACTGGAATTTCTAGCCAGAACAATTAAGCATAAAAAAGAAAGAAAAGACATCCAAATTGGAAAGGAAGAAGTAAAATTATCTCTGTTCCCAAATTATATGATCTTATATAGAGAAAATTCCAAAGAATCCACCAAAAAGCTACTAGAGCTAATAATAATAATAATAATAATAATAATAAACAAAGTTGCAGGGTACAAGATCAACTCACAAAAATCAGTTGTGTTTCTCTAAACCAGCAATAAAAAATCCAAAAACAAAAACAAGAAAATGATTCCATGTAAAACAGCATCTAATATAGTAAAATATCTAGGAGTAAGTTTTACAATGGAGATGAAAGTCTGGTACACTGAAAACTAACAAAACATTACAGAAATAAATTAAAGAATACCAAAATAAATGGCAAGATATCCCATGTTCATAAACTGAAATTTTTTATATTGTTAAGATGTCAATACTACCAAAAATAATCTACAGATTCACTGCAATCATGATCAAAATCCCAGCAGCCTTTTGGCTACAATGGAAAAGCCAGTCATCAAATTCATAGTCAAGGCAAATGGCCCTGAATAGCCAAAACCATCTTGAAAAAGAGTAATGTTAGAGGACCCGCACTTGCTGATTTCAAAACTTACTACAAAGCTACAGTTATCATAACAGAGTGTTACTGGCATAAGGACAGACAAATAGACCAATGGAATAGAACTGAGTGAAGAAATAAACCCATCAATCTATGGTCAATTGGTTTTTGACAAAGGTGCCAGGTCCACTCAAAGGGGAAAGAATATTCTGATAAACAAATGTTGCTGGAAAAACTGGATATCCACAGGCAAAAGAGTGAAAGTAGACCCTTATCTTAGACCATAAGCAAAAAAAATAACTCAAACTGTATCAATTACCTAAACACAAGAGCTAAAACCATAAAACTCAGTAAAAAACACAGGGGAGAATGTTTAGAACCTTGTATTGGGCAATGGATTCTTAGATATGACAACAAAAGCTTGTACAACAAAGAAAACAGATAAATTGGACTTCATCATAATTAAATCAAGGAATATTATCAGGAAAGTGAAAAAACCTACAGAATGTGAGAAAATATTTTCAAATCATATATCTGGAAGTTAAATATCCACAATATACAAAGAACTCTTAAAATTAAACAACAAAAAGACAATCCTATTTTAAAATGGATAAAGGAATTGAATAGACATTTCTCCAAAAAGGATATACAAATGGTCAATAAGCCCATTAAAAGATGCTCAACATCCTGAGGTATTAGGGAATTGCAAACCAAAATCACAATGAGATACCTCTTCACACTCCCTAGGATGGCTATTATTTAAAAAACAGAAAATACCAATTGTTGGCAAGGATGCAGAATTTCTGTTTAGGGTGATGAAAAAGTTTTAGTAATGGATGGTGGTGATTTTAGCACAATATTGTAAATATAATTAATGCCACTGAATTGTACAAATGAAAGCGCTTAAAATGGGAAATTGAATGTTTTATATATTTTATCAATATTTTTAAATTTCTGCAATGAATGAATAAAACATTCATGATATAATTATATAGAGATAAATAAAATATAATTTATAAATGAACAATACATTGAAGATTTCTATAATAAGGGCTTTTTAAGTGTACATACCTTATTATACTTTGGCATTATTAAGTAAATTAGATCCTTTCCTCTGAAAGCATATGCAGATTAAAGAACTGAGAGAGGGAAAGAAGAAAAAGAAGAATGAGATATGGAGTAGTTGAATATCAGTACAAACTTCTTCCAGTTATTTCCTTGTCTTTTCCTGGTTGTTGAGTGGAGCAGCTGTGTGATCTTGGGCATGCCATTTCCTCTGTGTAAGCTTCCATTTCTTCATCTGGTTAGTGGTTCTTTAGGTCCTTGAAAGCAATGCATTTCTTAGCTCCCTAAAAAGAACTCTAAGTATTTAAATTATCCTTTGAATTTTCTTCTGAAAGAGCTTCCAAAGGGAGCCTCAGATCAGAAGAAATTCCACAGTCTTGGATGGATCATTTCTTACAGCTAAGCAGTTCCACAGTCCCACAGTTTCTCAGAAGGCCCCAAGGACACCAGTTCTGGAAGGGGACTGAAATGTTTAGCAAGCAGCCATATTCTGTTGAGATCTCCCCATGGCCTGAAGGTACTCAAAAAACATGGCTATGTACTACTCAGGTGGCTTCTTTAGGCTTCCATTTGAATATAAGAGCACAGGCTGTGGTACACCAAAGTTTAAATCCCATCTCTAACACTTTCTGGCTATGGGTGACATTGGTTGAGTTACTTCTAGTCCTTTCCCCCATCTATAAAAATGCTGTGAGAATTAAAGCGTGGTATAGTGAAATTAATGGGCTTCTGAGTCAGATAGCTCTGGACCTGAATTTGAGCTCCTGTCCTTCCACCTGTGCCACCTGGGGAAATTTACTTAATTTCTTTGAGTCTCATTTTCCTTATCAGTAAAATTGGGAATATACATTATAAGGGGTGATCAAAAAAAGGGTAAATGAGATAATCCACATAAAGCTCCACCACTTGCTGTTGATTCACTAACTTCTCTAAGACTGCTTCTTTAACTCTAAAATGTAGAAAAATAACTACTTTGTAGGATTAATACCTATTTTATGAAATGATATTCAAAGTATTTAACAACTGATAAAGCATGGCCACTGACCAATCAGAGTGGAGCCCTCTGTAAATAATTGGCTTGACAGTACTGGTGTTTAGCTGTTGCATAGCTAAATAGCAACCTTCATGTGGGGATTATATTAAATGACACTAAATATAACAGCTATGTAATGAATGATGCTTATCTCTCTTTCCCTTTCTACTTCTACTTCTAATCCTCTTTCCATCACATCAGGCTATTTAAGCAGAAGAATCTAGCCCCCACATGTGAATTATATAAATTATATTTATACTCCTGATTTTGTAACTTTGTTTGGATTCTCTGTTTGATCTTACTATTTCAAAGTCTTGCCGTTTAAATGTAATAGATTTTACACTCCAATAATTAGAAATCCACATTTCCATGATAATATTCTGGTAGTCATAATATCTTTTCTAAGGTCCTTTGGGAGAGTAAGTTAAATATCTTGAGAAGCTACAATTGAGTACAATTGAGCATAATCAAATGGTATTTGAGGAAAAGGTCCCCTGTAACGTGAAAAGACTGATGTCTCTTAGAAAAGAGTACAGCTCAGACATAGGATGGGCATTGGCTTAAAAAGATATAAAGAGTTGGAAAGAGTATGGGAAAAAAATGGTACAAATCTCTCAAGTCATTATTTGTAATTTTGCCTAATACTCTTGTCAATAAATACTTGAAAAAGGGAGGGAGAGTAGATATGAAAAAAGAAGTGGTGAATAGTATGTTGATGAGGAGGAAATGCTTTAAAAAAGGAATTAATAGATAAAATGATTGACTATTGCACCAAAAGTCAAAGAAAGAGCTGTTACATAACTGGCACAGAAATGGGCTGAACACTTCCAACTCACCTTATACAGGTATTGCACGCTACAAGTCCCAACTGATCCTTTGTCTTAAGTTCAAAACGGGATCCCTCTTTGCTTGGAGGAAACAGGACTTGGCAGATATTATGGAGGGATTAGTGGCAGCTGGTAGCCCTTATTAAAGCACCAGTTCTGATTATATACTTGCTTAGGGCATGTGAAAAGCAAGGGGAATTTAATTTTAAAAAAGAATTTGATGGGTCCAAAAGGATTTTGATGAGTCATCATTGGAAAGATCAAGACTTTGTTAGGTTAAAAGTTCATAGACATTTATCCTAAAAATCAACATTATCATTGTGAGTGTAGCAACTATGGTTATTATACGTCTATTTACATTAAGTATTTCCAGCTCTTTCCAGAAAAGATGTTCTTATTTCAGATAGCTGTGCACAGTTCTGACAAGAAATATTTAAGTGATAGAGGATGTACCATTAGAGAGATGAAAAGACCTCCCCGAGCTAACTTTTTTCCTCTATTCTGATTTTATATCACCAAATTATAAGATAAAATCTATCCAGTAATTTGTTTCTCTGAATGGATCTCCCAACCAGGAAGGAGCTGCCCTGTGCAGAAAACAGGCAGTTCTGGCTTGCATTTTGGTGTAGTTCAGAAATTGAATGGCATAAGCCAATTATCTACTGCTCATCATCTTTCAGTAAATGGATTCTCAAGGTTTTGGACCCTTAGAGTTGAGAACTGAGAGAAAATATACTTTGCCTTTGAGAACCAATGTTCCCTTCTTTCACCCCACACTGACTTTGTGTGTTCATTCACGGAGCTTCTGTCCAGATATGCCTTGGTCTCTTTCAAATATTGCCAACAGGACTTTCCTATGCTGTTTCACCACATCCTGGCAAGTTTTACTTTACACCTCTTCTAATTGTTCCCCAGACTGGTTTTCAAAATTAACTCTTGCATAAGTCTCTGTGCCAGAATAGTCTGTTCTGTATACTGTTATGCCCAATAAATAATTATTAAGAATCATACTTCAGTAGGGTACTGTTTACAATGACTTTTAAAGTCACTGTAACTTTTAAAGTTACTGCTTTTATTGGTAAAATGTTGAGTATCCTCTTTATATCATTTTACAGTTCTTATATAGTAATAGAAAATGACTTCTGCATATATTTTTGGTTCCTTCTCAAAAATCTTTTAAAAAACTGGTTGGTAAAGACTATGTTTGCAGGAGGCAAGGCAAAGTTCCCTAAAGGGTTTGATTGTCTGCGTCTCTATGTTTTTAGACCCAAGATGCTAAATTGAAGGAGCATCAAGAAAGGTGAGAAGGATCTAATGAGAGTAAAGTTAATCAGACATCAGGAAATCTCTTTATGCTGCTTTGAAACGACACTAGAAATCAAGGGGGAGAAAGGATAGAATTAGTTTGGACTTTGCACAACTACAACCACATGCAAGTATATTCTTTGGCAGGATTTACCGGTGCAATTCTGTAGGTTCAGGCAATAAGTCAGTTTACAATTCTGTGGAGACAAGTTCTCCAGTGACATATTAAATCAATCTTAGAATCAGACAATTCAGATCTGGATGATTTTCATGCTTCATGATGGAGCTAGATCAACAATGTCCTCCTCAATTTCCATATGTTTATTGCTTGAAGAACAAGGGAGAATATGGAACTTTCTGCATGTCCACATAGCCACATCCAGAGAAAAGGGGAATCATGTTTTCTTCTAAAGCATGCTGTTCCCCACTTGTGAAACTGACTAAAGCATGATAGAAGCACAGATTCATTGCAATAGTTTGGGCTGGCTCCTCTTCTCAACAGTCACATTATTACCTCTGGAAAGGCAAGCCACCTTTTATACCAGGCCACAGTTTTTTTTGTTGTTGTTTTTGGTTTTGGTTTTCTGTTTTTTTCTCTTTATTTATTTATTTTTTTTTAATTAAAATTTTTATTATGATCATTTTCAAGCATACAGAAAAAAGAGAAAGTAGTACAGTAAACACCCATATATCCACCACCACCTATTTCAACGAATGTTAATATGTTGCCAGATTTGCCTCATCTATTTAAAGAAGCTTTAGATTACATAAATATTACATCAAAAATATAGGGGATTCCCATATACCCAACCCTTTCCCCCATCCTACACTTTCTCACATTAACAACATCTTACATTAGTGTGGTACATTTGTTACAATTGAGAAACACATATAGAAGTATTGCAATTAACCATAGATGATAGTTTACATTATGATTTACACTTTGCAATGCACAGTTTTATAGGTTTTGACAAAATGTATAATGGCCTCTATCCCTCATTGCAATGTAATGCAGGAAAATTCCAATGACCAAAAATGCCCTCATCTTGCAAATATTCTTCCCTGTCCATTTCCTCAAAGCCTAAGGTGGCCATTGTCTTTATATCAATGATAAAACATCTTCCATTGCTGGAATCATAATAAGTCTACTTTAGTCCATAGTTTCTTTCCCTTTTATATTTGTTTATTGTTAATCTTGGTATGCAAAAAAAAGATGGTTCAACATAAGAAAATCAATAAATGTAACACACCACCTAAACAGATCGAAAGAACAAAATTACATGATAGTCTATATAGATGCAGAAAAAGCATTTATCAAAATACGGCATCCTTTCTTGATAAAAACATTTCAAAATATGACAATAGAAGGAAACTTCCTCAACATGATTAAGGGTATATATTAAAAATTCACAGCTAACATCATATTCAATGGTGAAATCCTAAAAGCTTTAGATCTGGAACAAGACAAGGATGCCCACTGTCACTGCTTTTATTTCACATTGTGTTAGAAATACTTGATTGAGCACTTAAGCAAGAAAAAGATATAAAAGGCATCCATATTGGAAAGGAAGATGCAAAAATTTCACTATTTGCAGATGACATGATCCTATACATAGAAAGCCCTGAGAAATCTACAACAAAGCTTCTGGGGCTTAGAAATGAATTCAGTAAAGTGCAATGTGCAAAAATCACTAGCATTCGTGCACACCAATAATGAATAATGTGAGGAGGAAATCAAGAAAAAAAATCCCATTTAAACTAGCAACTAAAAGAATCAAATACCTAGGAATAAATTTAACTAAAGATATAAAGTACTTGTATGCAGAACACTACACAACACTGTTAAAGGAAATCAAAGAAGACCTAAATAAATGGAAGAATATTCTCTGTTCATGGATAGGAAGATTAAACATCATTAAGATGTCTATCTTACACAAACTGATTTACAGATTTAACGCAATCCCAATAAAAATTACCACAGCATTTTTTTTACAGAATTGGAAAAGTTAACTATGAAATTTATTTGGAAGGGCAAGGGGCCACAAATAGTCAAAGGTATAGTAAAAAATAAAAATGAAATCAGAGGAAACACACTACTTGACTTTAAAACATACTACAAAGCTGCAGTGGTCAAAACTGCATGGTATTGGCATAAGGATAGACAAACTGACCAATGGAACCAAATTGAGAGTTCTGCTATAGATCCTCACATATACAATCAACTGATATTCAACAAGCCCACCAAGCCGACTCAACTGGGAGAGAATAACCACTTCAAAAAATGGTGCTTGGAGAACCATTCCATATTGAAAAGATTGAGAGAGGAACACCATCTCATACCTTATACAAAAAATTAACTCATGATGGATCAAAGATCTAAATGTAAGAGCCAAGACAACAAAGATCTTGGAAGATAATGTAGGCATGCATCTATAAGATCTTGTATTAAAAAAACGGTTTCATGAATTTTACACTCTAAGCACAAACAACCAAAAAAAATAAATAAATAGATAAATGAGACCTCCTCAAAATTAAAAACTTTTGCACCTCAAAGGAGTTTGTCAAGAAAGTGAAAAAGCTGCCTACTCAACAGAAGAAAATATTTGGTAACCATATGTTTGATAGACGCCCAATATCCAGCATATATAAAGAAATCTTACACCTCTAAAACAAAAAGAAAAACAATCCATTTAAAAAATGGGAATGTGATTTGAAAAGACATGTCTCCAGAGAAGAAATACAAATGGCTAAAAAGCACATGAAAAGATGCTCAACATAACTAGCTTTAAGGAAATGCAAATCAAAACTACAATGAGATATCATCTTACACCCATTAGGCTGGCAGCTACTGAAAAAACAGAGGACTACAAGTGTTGGAGAGGATATGGAGGAATGGGAACACTTATCCACTGCTAGTGGGAATGTAGAATGGTGAAGCAATTGTGGAGGACAATCTGGTGGTTCTTCAGGAAGCTAAATATAGAACTGCCATATGATCCAGCAATCCCACTTCTGGGTATATACCCACAAGAATTGAAAGCTGGGACACGAACAGACATATGCACACCAGTGCTCATAGTGGCATGATTTCCTATTGCCAAAAGTTGGAAACAACCCAAATGCCCATCAACTGAAGAATGGATAAGCAAACTCTGGTATATACATACAATGGACTATTACTCAGCTGTAAGAAAGAATGCAGTATTAACACATGTGATAACATGGATGAACATTGAAGACCTTATGTTGAACGAAGCAAGCCAGGCACTGAAGGGCAAATATTATGACCACACTGATATGAATTAAGCAAATTGAGCAGATTCACACAGCTAGAGACTGGAAGGCAGGTTTATAGGAGACTGAAAGGGAGTAGAGGGTTGTGAGCAACTGCCCATATGGGCAAAATCTAGGATAAGTTGGAAGGGTGTAGTTGTGCAGTGGATTGGCATGACAGGGTGCAGTGATGCTATTGGGTTGGGTGATACTGGTCTGTGACAGGGGTAGGATGTGGGGGATGGGATGCACTGTCCATGGAACTGGGCAGAGGTTCGGGGGAGGGAGCAGATGAGTTCTGGAGATTTGCAGGTGTGTGTTTGAAACTACAATGTTGGGAATGTTATTTTGGCAAATACGGCAGGGGAGGGTTACTGGTTTAAGGTGATGAATGTGCGGGGCATGCGGGACAGGGTGCACCTGGAGTAGGCTTCCAGGGAGTGTGTGCATGTTCATCCTGTCATAGTGTGTTGTATCAGTGGGTGGAGACCCACACAACAAACAGTAAGGTGTTGGACTCACATCGTGGGGAGTCCTGCTATGTTCTCAAATAGAGGGATGGGAGTCTGAGAGCATAGGCAGTGCCTGTTAGGGGAGGACAGGCCAGTATATCAAGCCCTCAGTGTTGTTGCAAGTAATTATGAACCTTGTTCTTCAAGGAGTGAAGCTTGGTGGTTGTCGTGGGTCATGAGGGGAGATGGAGGGAGGAATAGAATAGATGGAACATCAGGCATTTTGGAGGGTATTGGAATAGTTCTACATGATCTTACAATGATGGATGCAGGTCATGTTAAATTTCATAAAAATTTATAAAAGTGTATGGTAAAAATGTAAACCATAATGTAAATCGTTGACCTTGGTTAGTAGCAATGCTTCAATATTTGTATAGCATTAGTAACAAATGTACCATCCACATGTAAAATATTATTAATAGAGGAAAGGGGGAAAGTAGGAGGATGTTGAGTGTATGGAAATCCCCTATATTCTGTATGTGACTTTTCTGCAACCTAAAGCTTCTTTGAATATAGAATGAAAAAAAAAAAAAGACACTGGAGGAATAAACAGAAGAAAATGTCACTATACATACAAGACACAGATCTTACAGTGATGAAAGACGTAATGCCATTTTTTAAAATTATATTATTTTATTTTTTTATTTCAATTTTCTTAAAATTATGTGTATTTTTATTTTTAAAACTATCATTATTATTTCATTTTCTTAATAATTTTATTCAGTTATTTTGTTGGCTTCATTTTTGAAGAATTCTTGGATCACAAAAGGGTACAATTGTGATGGGGAGAATCATTGGTGCAGGGTGTCAGCGATGGGGAATGCATGAGAGTAGGTTCACCTGGGGCATGTCTATAAGGCATATAAATGAGTTCAAGTGTACATGGGGCATGGTCACAGGGGGTGGAGATCCAAACAATAACCAAAAGATATCAAATTCCCATCCTGGGGAGCTCTGCCACATTCTCTAATGGGACAGCAAAAATCTCCCTTGTACAGGGGCACTGACTAGTGAAGGAGGATGGACCATTGACAGACCCTTAATATTGATGACTGTACTTATAAACCTTTTCTTTGAAATTGAAACTTAGCTTAGTATTATATATTGCCTAATGAGACCCTCCTTGTTGCTCAAATATGGCCTCTCTCTAAGCCAAACTCAGTATATAAATGCATTATCTACCCCCTGGCATGGGACATGACTCCCAGGGATAAGCCGCTCTGGCACCAAGGGGGGTCACTACCAAGCACCAACTAGAAATGCACCTGGAAAAAGACCTTGATCAAAAGGGGGAAAGGGTAAAGAAAAATGAGTTTATAGGACTAAGAGTCTTCAAAGTGAGTCGGGAGGTCATTCCAGACGTTACTTTATGCACGTCTCAGCAGGATCTCATTTACTGCCACAGTAAATATTGCCTCAAATAGCGGGACTCCTGAGGGCTCTGGAGACATCCAGAAACTATAAGTAGGGTAGACAGATCAGGAATTTGGTGCTCTGTCAGTGGGTCCTACTTTGGGATTTATACTCCCCAGTGTGACAGCGTTGGACTCAGTTGTGGTTTCCCTACACATGGCTCTTCTGCCCATTCTATTTGAAACTATAGGTAGTACTAGAGTTGGTAGGTTTATGTCTATGAGACTTAAATCTTTAGGCTTTTTATGTGCCAGTTGGGCCCTGAATCTCAACAGAGTTGCAACAACTACTCTCTAGTTCATTGGACTCACCCTATACAACTAACAAGGAGATGATGATGGACAATGACCATCCCAAGGAACAGAGAGAGTTTACAACTGCAAGCAAGATAGTCCCATCCCTCTTTCCCATGGGGTCTAAGCTCCCTTTCAATTAGAGGCAGAGTGGACCTCACCATCCCAGAATACTCAGGATTGGCAAATGAATGATGGACTAGAGTAGACTTACTGTTATTCTACTATGGACTTGCTGTTATTCTAGCAATGAGAGAACTTTTATCATTAATGTGGAGGCAGTGGACACGACAGGTTCTGAGGGGAAGGAGAGGGAAAAATAGGTGTAATATGGGAACATTTTCGAGACATTGGAATTATCCTGAATGACGTGACAATGACTGATACAGGCCATTATATATCTTGTCATATCTTACAAAATTGTGCCATAGAGAGTTTAAACTACAATGTAAACTATAATCCACACTTAGCGGTAATGCTCCAATATGTGTTCACCAATTTTAACAAATGTATCACACTAATGAAGGATGTTGTTAATGTTGGAAAGTGTGGGAGGGGTAGGGAGTGGGGCATATGGGAATCCCCTACATTTTTTATGTGAAATTTATGTAGTATAAACTTTCTTTAAAACAAACAAATAAATAATAGTAATAAATCATGATGTCACTTTAAAAAAATGTATTTTGGATTGCATCCCTCATTGCATTATCATGCAGAGCAATTCCATTGTCCCCACAAAATGCTCCATGTTACACCTCTTCTTCCCTCTCCCTCTCCTCAGAACTTCTGGTGACTACTGTGTTTTTATCAATGTTAAAAGTTCTTCAATTACTAGAATAATAATAAATTTGCTTTAATCCATAATTGCATTCCCACCTTATGTTTTTTCATTCCTCAATTTTGAGGATTTAGGGATGGTGATGCCCACTATGTTTCTAATTGAGAAGGGTTTTAGATCCCATGGGGCAGAAGGATGGCACTAACTTGATTGCAGTTGCAGATACTCTCTGTTTTTTAGAATGGACACTGTCCATCATCATCCTTTTGTTAGTTGTCTTGGTTGAGTCCAATGAACTGGAGAGTAGGTATTGGCTGCAACTCTGAGGAGATTCAGGGCTCAATCAGTAGTGAACAGCTCGAATATTTAAGTCTCTAGGACATATATTTAATGGGTATTGTGCTAATTATAGGTTCAAATAAAACGGGCAGAAGAAACATGTAATCTTCCCCTTCTACTGTTGCAACCCTTCTGCAATCCAACCCCCCCCCAAGCCAAATAATAATAAAATAAAATAAAACATAATATAATAAAAATAAATTTAAAATTTTTGCATTGTGCCTTTCATCATTGTAAGATGTTATCTTTTATGTATATTGACAATTTCTTCTTTATATTCCCCCAGTGTGTAATTTTTTTCACTTAATTTTCCAAGATGCTTTAGGTTACAGAAAAGTCACATAGAAAATATATGGGATTCTCATATACCCCCCCACATCCTCCCTACCAATAACATTCTACATAATATGGTACATTTGTTACAACTGATGAACAAATATTGAAACATTGCTACTAACCATGGTCAATTGTTCACATTATGCTTTACATTTTGCACAATACACTTTTACAGGTTTTGACAAAAATTTTAAATGGCCTGTATTCATCATTGCAAGATCATGCAGAAAAATTCTAATTTCCTAAAAATGCCCCATGTCGCAGCTATTCTTCCCTCCCCCTCCCCTCAGAACATATGGCAACCACTGTTTCAATATTTGAAGAATAAAGTTCATAGTTACATGTATTAATATTGAGGGCTTGACATAATGGTCTGTTTTCTTTTATTAGGCACTACCTATATTCTGGAGAGATTCTTGCCCCTCTATTTGGGAATGTAGCAGAATTCCCCAGGGTGGGAGTTTAATTTTGAGAGCCAGAGATTTTGTTTCTCCCCATTGATACCCTTTCCACACAGGTATTCACCATTCAAGAAGTTTAAAGGATAGATTAAGAGATAGTGAGTAGGCCAAAAGCCTGCCAAATTACCAGGCATTTTCTTAAAGAGTTTGCTAATTGCCACTTTATTCTGGTTTTGTTTCCAGCTGGTTCCCTTTTCAGCTGAGGGGCCCAAGTGTCTATTGAGAATATTGAAAGGAGAGAGGAGTTCCATTTACCATTTCCTACTCTCTTGGGTAACTCTGCTTCCTCCTGAGCTAGGAGTTAATGAAGATGCTGCTTATTTATTTATTTGTTTGTTTGTTTGTTTGTTTGTTTACATATATATATATTTAGGAGGCACCAGGGATGGAACCCGGAACCTCGTACATGGGAAGCAGGCGCTCAACCACTAAGCTACACCCACTCCCCTCATACATACATATATATATATATTTTAAGATTTATTTATTTATTTCTCCTCCCCCACCCCACCCCCCTCTGATCTCTGTGTCCACTCACTGTGTGTTCTTCTGTGTCTGCTTGTCTTCTCTTTAGGCAGCACTGGGAACTGAACCTGGGACCTTCCAGAGTAAGAGAGAGGCGCTCAATCTCTTGTGCCATCTCAGCTCCCTCGTCTGCTGTGTCTCTTATTGTCTCTCCTCTGGTGTCTCATTTTGTTGCATCATCTTGATGCGCTAACTCTGTGAGCCAGCCAGCAGTCCGCGTGAGCCAGCACTCCGCATGGGCCAGCACTCCACTCAGGTCAGCTCACCACGCGGGCCAGCTTGCCTTCACCAGGAGGCCCCGGGAACTAAACCCTGGACCTCCTATATGGTAGGCAGGAGCCCAATCACTTGAGCCACATCCACTTCCCAAGATGCTGCTTTTTTTAGTAATAATGAACTTTATTTTAGAGAAGTTTTAGACTTACAGAAAAATTACACTGAAAGTATAAGGAATTCTCATATAACCCCTCACACCCACACACATAGTTTCCCCTATAATTAACTGAAGATGCTGATACCAGTTTTTTGAAATAGAGAGAAGACAATAACTTTTCAAACTGCCTCATGTGTTTAAGCATTTCTTAGCAGAGATTCAAGTTTTAATATATTGTCCAGTATTAATATAGAGCCAAGAGGAAAAAAACAGATAAAGGGTTTCTAGAGTCACAGAGTCACAGGCATATTCTATTATTAAATTATCATTTATTAAACTCTGTTGATCAGCCATTGCACTAAGCACTTTAGTTTATGACATAGCTTATTAATCTTACAACAAACTATGAAGTACATACAATTGTTATCCTAATTTTACAGATGGGAAATTTGAGGCTTACAGAGGTTAAATAAATTACTCAAGTCCATACAAATATTAAGTGGTAGATCTAGGATTCAAATCCATGACTGTTTTACTGAAAAAGTTGTGTTCTCAATCATTCTGCCACACTTACGCAAGAGGCCTTGGCTAGAATATCTTCAGTAGCATAATAACAATAATAATTAACACTATTATTGAGGGCTTACCGTATACTAGGCTCTATTTTAAACCCTTCTACATGTATCAACTCATTTATCCTCTAAATCTCACAATCCCATGAGGAAGGTACTATAATTGGCCCCTTTTCATAGACAGGAAAAGTGAGGCACAGAGAGGTAACTAAATTTCCTAAGTTCACAAAATTAAAAAGAGATGGTGCTGGGTTACAAATTCAGGCAGCTTGACTCCCAAGACTACCCTCTTAATTACTAAGCTATACTGAAGGTAGGATCATTTCTGCATGAGGCAGCCAAGTCTGCTTTGGAGGTCAGTTTCTTTGTTAGAAAGTTTTTCCTGCAGCTATAAGGGATTTCTCAGAGGCAAACAGTAGAGTTCAAGAGTCCAGCCTACAGCTGAGGTTCTTGCTCACTTCTTTCCCAAAATGCATGTCTCCATTACCCTTTAACCTACATCTTTGAACAAACTGATATATGGGGAATTTCAGCAATGGCAGATCTCAGCCATGCCTTTAATATCTGATGAGCCTACTAGCACACTATATTTTTCATTTGATCTAATGAGAGATCTTTTCCTGATAACACATGGTCTGCTCTCAACATCACCAGGAAAGAGCTTTGCTGCAAACAATCCCTATTTTGGTTTAATTGCCTTTGAAAAGAGGGCATAGGAGGCAGCATAAAATCCTCAGAGTTTGGGTCTGATTTCCTGAGGTATTCCATTTCAGAAGAGGCCCCTGAAAACAGGCAGAGAATAAAAACAAGTGTGGTCTGGGTCAGACAGTGTTTTTCAAACAGTTGGCCAAATCTCTCCTGGCAGCCGGGAAGCAGCTGAATCATCAAACGCTAGGCCTCCAATGAGATGGAGGTTGGGCTCTATTCAAGTGCGTTCCAGACTGACTGTGAAACCCAGAGCTGCTGCTGCTTTACCAACCCTGGCTCTCTTCCAAGGGGCTGCCCTGGCTGAACTGCTCCTGGAAGGCTGATTTCTTCTTTTCTTTCTCTTTCTTTTTCTCCTCCTCTTTGTGATTTCTCATACATCATTTGCCTGCCTCTGGTTGGAATACTTGGATGAATTTGGAGGTCATCTCAGGTTCAGCCTCTGCTCTACAAACTAAAGTTAATGAAATCCATTTCCTGGTTGGAAAGTCACAATGACAAAGAAGGAAGTCACTGAGTTGGAGCACTCAGGGAATGGACAAAAACGGTCACACATTCTTTTCTGGGAGTTAGGAATAACCTAGGCATTCCATAATTGAAAGCCAGATGTTTGGAAAAAACCCTAGACCCAATTTGGACATTTCACGGCCTCAGAATTGTAAGATTTTCCCCCTAATAAAATCCCCATTATAAAAAAAAAAAAACCATTTCTGGTACTTTGCATCAGTAGACAAGGTGGTTCTAGGTACATAGGATATATGTGCATAAGCCTCAGGTCTTTTTTCTTTTTTTAACACAAGTGGTAGTCATCTTACTATGGAGCCAAAATGCCTGTGTTTGAATCCTCCCACCGCCATTTCCAAGCTGTGTAACCTTGGGTAAGTCACTTACTTTTCCATGCTTTGGTTTCCTTACCTGTACTTTGGGGATAATATTACATATTTTGTAGAGTTATTGTTATAAAGATTAGATGAAATAATGCATGTTCAGCATTTAGAACAGTGGCTAGCATCTAGTAAGCAGTATTAGTATTATTGTTTGTTACAAATTCCCTGAGTCATTGCTGAGCTACAATTAATAAGGGATGGTTTGCACCTGGAATCAGTTATTTCAGGGGTAGTGATGCATCTGCCTCAGTAAGCTATGAAACAAAGGTGCTTATGAGGAGCCATACATGTTACTATTGTGAGAGCCCAGTAAGTCCCTATTCCAGACCAAAAGACTAATCCTGAGGAGATATGCATCAAGGGAATTCTGGGTTATCATACATCTTTTGGCATTTTCAAGAGTCTTCATCACAGGACAAAGAGAGATTTCACCCCAAACATAACACTCTTTCTTTCCTCTTAAAAATTTTTCAGTAAAATTTAATGAAAATCTGGTCAATGTTGGTAAAGAACAGCATACACATTCATAACACAGCGGTGTAAAGCTATTGTTTTTTTTTTTAACTTTTCCATTTTAAGACCACTCCATGAATTCCAGGGGAAAATGATGAGGGAGATATTGGGGCACCGAGGCTCCTCCAAGTCTATTAGGAAGGCCAATGGGGGACACAGGCTTTAGTCAACTGCACAGTATGTCATGGTGGCAAGTTATAAAAGTTATGCCCTTGGGAATGTCTTTCCAGAATTTGCTGACAGTAATATTTGGGGAATTTGGCAGGGTTCCAAACTGGTAGATTTGTAGGAAGCATATTAGGTGTCTGTTGACCCTAGATTAAAAGTGTGTGTGTGTGTGAGAGAGACAGAGAGAGAGAGACAGAGAGAGAGAGAGAGAGAGAGAGAGAGACAGAGAGACAGAGACAGAGACAGAGACAGAGAGGCAGACTCAGAGAACACACAGAAAGAAAAAGGAGAGAGAAAAGACAGAGAGAGAGCTATTATATGAATGTATGTGGAGTAGAAATACAGATGAGGACAGATAGCCAGAAAAGGGATTTTTGAGATGGGATGGTGGGATGCAAGGAGGGGACTGGCACTGTGTCCAGAAACTCCTAGAAGCTTCTGGAGCACATAATGTCTCACATGGAAAGCAGAGCTTCATTCAAGCCTGAGTTGGCCTACCTATCAGCAGCTTTGCCCCCTGCTGTCTACACTGTCACTCATGCTCACAGGCACATCTGCTTCAGTGCCCCAAGCCAGTCTTCTGTACATTTGCTGCTCATATGGCCACCAGCCAGCCAGCCAGGCGTCAGAGTACCAGCAAGAAGCCTAGGTTGGAGTGCAAAGGAAACACTGACAAACACAAGTTACTTATATACATAAGTGTCTGGTGCCAATTATAGCCAGTTTTCATTTAGGAAAATTAAAGAGATTAAGAGTAGTGGTAGCAATATTGGGGACCAAAGGCTGTTTCTTTGATTATGTGCATATGTGCATCTGAAAAACACTCTTGCACATAGAAGTCTTTCAGTAACCTATAATTTTCACGAAAATGATGTAAGAAGGATATGTCCATTCCTGGTTTTCTCTTTCAACATCTTCAGTTTCATAGTGCAAACTATTCACAGATCAGACCATTTATTCCCCTGAGAGTGACTATTTGGCCAAGTCCCAAAGCCTGCTAAGTTGGGGGGTGATGGCATCTGCATGAGGAGCTTTAGCTGCTGCCCTTTTTGTGCACAAGAAACTCCCATATTTCACCCTTGGAACTGGATAGTCTCTTAAAGAGTACAATGAATGTGGAGGTTTTTTTTCTATGGATTTTGTAACCTCCAAAAACACCCAAGGCTTTTCTTATAATCATAGTTCGGTTGAATTTGACCAGCTTTTATATAGACATGGCTCAGTTTGATCACTTAAACAGAATACCATTAAAAGATATGTTTCCATTATATTTTGCACCTAACTAGGAGACAACCAGCAAATAAAAATGCTTTTAGAACTTTTTCTATTAGACCAAAATACTCTTTAATTCTTAGACAGATGCTCAGTTTGAGTGAACTAAAGTCAAAGTTTACAGAAGGCCAAAATAGAAGGTTAGAATTAATGGAAATGAATGGTTTTGCTTTTTTTTTTTTTTTTTTTTTTTGGAGTGAAGGAAGTTTTTTTTATTACAAGCATAATAAATTTGCAGTCAGAAATTGGGTCCCTCTTGAAGCTAATGTTCAATGGTGTGAGAGAGAAACTGAGAAATTCTATCATTCTCAATGTCCCAACTGTCACATATGGAAAGAATTTGGTTGTTTGGAAAATAACTAACAAAATATAAAATACATTTTTGGTCAGAACGGTTTTTCTAGAGCTGTATTCTTAAAAATATCCAGGGAACCAGAGAATAAAGGCATATCCTTTCACGCTTGGTTGTAAAAACAATTAAAGTAACTGACTTTGGTGATATACTCCATGGATAGAATATTCTCAGCAAATGGCATGTGCCTGTATGATTTGGAAAAGCAAATCATATAAATCATACATGTCTTCTGTCAGAGACATACAAATTTTAGATATCCTAATCACCTTCCTTATCTACAGACCTTAAAAATTAAAAAGTTCAAAGGTTTACTGGGAGATGACTGCACAACTCTATGATGAAAGTGAGAGCCAATGAGTATTCACTTTGAATAGATTGTACATCTAACCATGTGGTGGAAGATGGACTGTGGTTAACAGTACAAATATGAGACTATTCACTCATGAACTATAACAAATGTACAATACTAATACATAGTGTTAGTGATAAGGGGTCCACGGAAAAAATATAAAAAATGTATGCTATGGACTGTAGTTAGTGGTATTAGTCTGATCATGTTGTTTCATAATCTGTAACAAAAGTTCCACAATAATATAAGGTGTTAGTGGAGGGGTAATGTATGGGAATCTTGCATATTATGCATGATTGTTTTGTATGCTCACAACAGCTTTAATAAAAATATATTAAAAATAAAAATAAATAAATAAAAGGAGGTGAGACTTGACCTCAGGAAAACCTTCCCTGAAACCCCAAAATTGGGCAAAATGCCTGCCAATATATTGCTATCTCACTACTTACCTGTATAGATGTCTGTCTTTCACAGTACACTGTAAGCTCCTTGAGGGCAGAGACCATATCCTACACATATTTAAAACACCACTACCAATACACTGTGTAATGTAGGTCTTAAATAATTTCATTTGTTAAACTGTTGATGGAAGATGGGCAGTGGGACAAAAATGAAAATTGGGCAGGTAGTGGTCTAAAATGTACATTAAAAATTGGGTAATCTAAGCACCTCTTAAAATATATGTTTATATATATATATAAACAACATTTTTGTAAGCAAATACACATATATGCATATATATTTATATATCATTTTACAAATGTTTGTATGTATTGTGAGAATTTTGATTTTTACCCATAATAAAAAAAAATGTAAATATAAAAAAAAAAAATATGGTCCCCATTCTATTCTGCTTTCCATAATTTGAAGGGAAATTTGGACTCCTGAATCTGAGCTGATCTATATGGCAGGGCCTAGTTTATATAATATGATTTAAAACTCTATCTCACTAAATATATGGATCCATTTTGTAAAGTTTAAGGATCCTTCAAGACCTTCAAGGTAATCAGATCTTCATATTTTAGTATGAAACTGTTGGATCAGGGTGTTCTTCTTTAACACCTAGCTGAGAAAAAAAGAGTTTTGACTGAAGAGGTATGAGGATGAAAGATAGTACCAAAGTAAGAAAAGAAGAGTATTTTAGAGCATGGGGAAATGTAGGGATAATCAAGTCTGGGTGGCTCACTGCAGATCCAGGTGTGGTAACGTAGAGGTGGGGCTAGAAGTGAAGCATGGGCTGAGAAAAGGAGTTGGTGAATGACAAAGTCAAATTATAATCAGCAAGCCATAGATTATTAGCGTTAGAAGGATTATTACATGTTCTTAATGCCATCTGGATATGAAGATACAAAAGGTTAAGTGACTTTTCCAAGTCATATGGTGGGTTCTCTGTAGAATTAGAAAAAAATACAACAGAACTTTAATCTTTTTATCATGGCAATATTTAAGTCCAGTTCAAGTGCTTGTTAAAGATCTAGTGCATGCTCATCACTTTGCTGCCTACTGATGGGCATTCAAGTTCAATATATGAACTTTTACAATCATTGAGTCTTCCATTTCCCTTTCTTTGTATTGACCTTCCTATTGTGAGAGCCAAAATACACAAGCAATACTGAGTGCCTAATTTGTACTGGGATATTGTAATTGTAAGATAACAAGTCTTTACTTTATAGCAGATTCAGACCCATCAAGGTAATAAATAAAGTCAGTCATAAAGAATTAACTGCTTTCTTTGGAGTCAACTTTAACAGCCTGCTATCTCCATCCTTTTAGTCACCAAGTCATATAGATTCTGACTTCATATTCTCTCCCTGGTCTGCCCCTTTATTTACGTAGTCTTCATCCCCACCTTAGTCTGTGTTCTCATCACTACTCACATGGATTATTGCAATTGTCTCTAAATTGGTATGCCTGCACCTATTTTCTCTCAAACTTCAATCAATACACAATGCCAGAGAGATATTCCTAAAACATTGTATTATATGCATACGTCACTATTCTGTTAAAAATATTTAATGGCTATTCAATGATCAAAGATAAAGGTGAAGCAAGCCAGGCACTGAAGGATGAACAGTATATGACCTCACTG
>JAKSZT010054501.1:407030-494800 GCA_026826555.1 Tolypeutes matacus | reverse complement strand
CCTCTGGTCATCATATTATCTTGATGGGTTTGTTCAGTTGATTAGCTTTTCTCTATGCTCTAGAATTTTATTTAGCTGTTGGTTCTGCGTGTGAGTTAAGTTTTCTCTTTGGCAGTTTTTCTTCTTATTTTATTTCCTTGCTTCTTTCTATGTTCCGAATCTCCACCGTTCGGTCCACGCCGCCGATCTACGCTTATAGATGTCCCCTATATTGATTTTATCTCCCAAGCTATCTCTTTTCCTTCCTTCATCTTTCTGCCTTCTGTTGTAGTTCATACATACCACATTTTTTCATTATCTGAAAACTTAATGGTGTCAATTTCTATTCTATCTATTGTTTTCTTAGATTTTTATTAATATTAATTTAATTAATTTTTTCCTTTTAGCCCTTTCTTCACTCTTTCTCTCCTTCTTCATCATTCTAGCCTTCTAAATCATTATAAATATATTCCTCTATTTGGTTTCCCATTACATTGTAGGTACTCCACTTTTTTTCCTTTTACTCTATGCTGCCTTCATGAATTAAAAATTCCTTTCACTAAGTCTTATTCTGCCCCTCTTCTAACTTTTATCAATATTACTATTATCCTTCTTCCTTTCTCACATCTTTCGATTCCTCTGGCCCTAATCTTTTCCCTTCAAGGGAACATAGAAAGAAGCAAGGAAATAAAATAAGAAGAAAAAGTGTCAAAGTGAAAACTTAACTCATACACAGAACCAGCAACTAAATAAAACTCTAGAGCAGAGGGAGAAGCTAATAACCTGAATAAACCCATCAAGATAAAATAATGACTAGAGGGGAACAAAAAATTACAAACGACACTGAGAAACAGGAAGACATGGACCAGTTCAATGAACAAACTAAAAACCAGGAAGAGATGCAGAACATCGAACAACTAATCAAAGATTTCCAAACAAATATCATGGCCCAACTTAATGAAGTGAGGGAAAGGATTAAGGATATTAAGAAGACACTAGGAGAAATCCTGAAAAAATTATAAATATGCATAAAAAGATAACAGATATGATTGTGATCAATGGCACAATCCAAGAAATCAAAAAGACACTGAATTCACATAAGAGCAGATTTGAACAGGCAGAAGAAAGAATTACTGAAGTGGAAGACAATACATCTGAAATCAAAGAGATAGTAGAACAAATAGACAAAAAGATAGAAAAAACCAGCAGGGACTCAGGGATTAAACCGACAACACAAAATGCACAAACATATGCATTATGGGCATCCCAGAAGGAGAAGAGAAGGGAAAGGGAACAGAAGGAATGTTGAAGGAAATAATGGCTGAAAACTTCCCAATCCTATTGAGAGAGATGGTTGTGCATATCCAGGAAGCAGAGAACACCCCAAACAGTATAAATCCCAAGAGGCCAACTCCAAGACATATACTTGTCAAAATATCCAATGCTCAAGTCAAAGAGAAAATACTCAAGGCAGCAAGAGAAAAGAGAACCATCACATACAAGGGAAGCACAATAAGATGAATTACTGATTTCTTATCTGAAACCATGGAGGCAAGAAGACAGGGGTATGACATAGTCAAATTACTAAAAGAAAAACTTCCAGCCACGAATTCTCTATCCAGCAAATCTGGCATTCAAAAATGATGGAGAGTTCAAAATATTCATAGATGAACAGAAATTAAGACAGTATGTCAATAAGAAACCTGCACTCTAAGAAATACTAATGGAAGTTCTACAAGTTAAAAGGTAAAAAACAAGGGAGAGAGAGTTGTAGGAGAGTTTAAAAACAACTAAAAAGACAAAAACAGAAACAAAACAACATATGACATACATTAACCCAAAGAAAATGTGGATGAAATAAGAAATTCATTGTAAGTAATTACACAGAATATTAATGGATTAAATTCACCAATCAAGAGACACAGATCGGCAGAATGGATAAGGAAATATGATCCATTTATATGCTGTCTACAAGAAACCCACCTTCGGCACAGAGAATCAAGGAGGCTGAAAGTGAATGAGTGAAAAACAATTTTACAATCAAACAATAGCCAAAAAAGTTCAAGAGTAGATATCCTAATATCAGACAAAATAGAATTTAAATGCAAAATGACTGTAGGAGACAAAGATGGACACTATATATTAGTAAAAGGGGTAATCTCTTAAGAAGAGAGAACAATCATAAACATTTATGCACCTAATCGGGGTGCCTCAAAATACATGAGGCAAACTCTGGAAAAATTAATTGGAGAAATAAATGCTGCTACAATTATAGTGGGGGGCTTTAATACACCATTATCACCATGAGACAGAACATCTAGACAGAGAATCAATAAATAAACAAAGACTCTGAACAATACATTACAGGACCTGGACCTAACAGACATATACAGAACACTACACCCAAATACAGCAGGATTTACATTCTTCTCAAGTGCACATGGATCATACTCCAAGATAGACCACATGCTAGGCCACAGAACAACTCTCAATGAATTTAGAATGATTGAGATTATACAAACTAATTTCTCTGACGACAATGGAATAAATTGGAAATCACTAAGGGCCAGAGAAACAGGTTAGGCACAAAGATATGGAAATTAAACAACACACTCTTAGACAAACAGTGGTTCAAAGAGGAAATCTCAAAAGAAATCAATAACTACCTTGAAACTAATGAAAATGACAGCACAACATATCAAAACCAATGGGATGCAGCAAAAGCTGTCCTGAGAGGGAAGTTCATAGCCATAAATACATATATTAAAAAAGAAGAAAGAGCTAAAATTGAAGACCTAACTGCACACTTAGAGGAATTGGAAAACAACAAAAAAACTAAACCGAAAGGAAGTAGAAAGAAGGAAATAATAAAGATTAGAGCAAAACCAAATGAAATAGAGAATAAGAAAGCACTGGAAACAATAAACAAGATCAAAAGCTGGTTCTTCGAGAAGATCAATAAAATTGACAAACCTTTAGCCAGACTAACAAAGAAAAAGAGAGAACAGATGCAAATACACAAAATAAGGAATGAGCACGGGGATATCACTACTGACCCAAAGAAATAAAGAGTATCGTAAGAGGATACTTTGAAAAATTATATGCCAACAAGAATGATAATTTAGAGGAAATGGACTAGTTTCTAGAAACTCACAAACAGCCTACATTGATGAAAGAAGAAATTGATGAACTCAACATTCCAATTACAATTAAAGTGATAGACTCGGTCATCAAAAACCTCCCAACTAAGAAGAGCCCAGGACCAGAAGGCTTCACAGCTGAATTCTACTAAACATTCCAGAAAGAGCTAACACCAATTCTGCTTAAGCTCTTCCAAAAAACAGAAGTAGAAGGAATATTGCCAAACTCATTCTACAATGCCAACATTACCCTAATACCAAAACCAAATAAAGAAACCACAAGAAAGGAAAATTACAGACCAATTTCTCTAATGAACCTAGATGCTAAAATCCTCAACAAAATACTTGCTAATCGCATTCAACAACAGTGAGGTGGAGCCAGTGGCCACTGGACACTTTGGGGAAGGGAAGGGAAAAGCAGTTGTAATGCATGGTATTTTTGGGACTTGGGAATTATCCTGAGTGATGTTACAATGACAGATATAGGCCATTTTACATCAGCATATAACATGCAGAACTGTGTGGGAGAGAGTGTGGTCTACAATGTGAACTATGGTCCATGCTTAGTGGCAAAGCCCCAGGATGTGTATATCCATTGCAGGTGATGTGCACACTAATGAAAGATGTTTATGTGGGATGTTATGGGAGGTGTGGGAGGTGGGGAACATGGGAATCCTTGTAATTTTTATGTAACATTTTGTCATCTAAGCATCTTTTAAAACATTTAAAAAATGAAAAAGATGTGTACAAGTGAAGGAATACTCTAATACTGTGGAATGATTTTTATTATCTGTCTTAACGTTAAAGGAAAGGTATTCTAAAGCAGGGTCCTACTTGATAATAGGGCTCTTTGGTGATTCAGTAGTTAACCTCTTTGGATGTAATCTGAGCCAGAATCACCTTATTTTGAATTCTGCTTTTGAACAATTATGTACAAACTTTGTTTCACTTTATTTTTTAATAATGTGATTTAACTAACAGTTGTTACTTTAAAACAAATTGAAAAGCTGTACAAAACTCAAAGAAGTTGGAAAATAAGGGGAAAAAAAGTACAGTGAAAAAAAGGAGTGGGGGACATGTCATCAAAGTAAGGAGTTCCAAGTGTCAGCTCGTCCTACAGTACAGTTAGTAATCAGCCAGAACTATCTAAAGCACCTGTTAAGGGGGCCTAGGAGACCAGAAGAACATCCTGCAACATCTTTGAAGTAATGGAAGGAGGAGATTGCCCATCTCCAGTGAAGATTTGTGAGTAGAGCACTCCACGCCATGGATGCCAGTGCCCATCCCCTGCTGGTGGAACAAGCCGCCTCAAGAGCTATTCCCTTGCTGATGCTGGAAGCTTCATTTCCCGAAAATGGGAGAGAAAGAGAAGGTTAGCCACCAACTTCAGCTACTGATTAGTAAATTCGGCTGGCTAAATTCTATTCCTAAGAAAAGCTAAAGTTTGAAACTCTCCAGATCAGAAAGAGACCAGCAGTTTCCATTTTAACTCTGCTCCTGGCATGAGGGGAAGCAGGGGTAATAGAAAATCACAGTAACTGTAGGGATTGACTTCTTTCCACTCAGACTGGATTGCAGCCATAGGTGTGGGCTCCATACCCACCTCCAGCAGGGAGGAAGTTGGGGAGAACTGCACAAGCCTCCCCAGGTAACTGTGGTAGCTTTCAGCCTGCGTGGACTGTATTATCAGACACCTGTGGCTCCATCCCCACCCTCCCAATAAGATAGGAGGGCACTTGTGTTTCTTCAGCTTCTCTGGGCAACTTCAGGGTATTACAGCCCACAAGGATATTGGATATCTATTGCTCCATCCCCAACCCCAATAGGAAAGGAGGTAAGTGGTGTTCCCTCAGCCTCTCTGGGCTACTGCAGGTGTTTCGACCTACACAGACGAGACTGTGGACACATCTGTGACTTCATCCCTGCCCCTGACAGGGCTAGAAGAGAGAGTGTGCTTTCAGCCTATCTGGGCAACTGCCGTCACTTTCAGCTCACATGGACTAGATCGTTGTGCAAACCTGTGTCTCCATCCCTGCCCACTGAAACAGTAGGAGGGCTCCATGTTTTCCCTGCTTCTCTGGGCAACTGCAGGTGCTTTCAAACTGCATGGATTACTTTGTTGGGCATTGCTGTGGTTCCATCCTCATCCCCCAAAAGGCAATAGGGACAGTACTCCTTCAACCACTCAGGACAACTGCAGGCGCTTTTGGCCCACATAGATCAGATTGTTGGGCACTCCTGGGGCTCCATCCCTGCCTTTGGCGGTGGAGAAAGGGGGCCAATGCTTCATCAGTCTACCTGGGCAACTGTAGTCACTTTTGACCCGCACAGCTTAGTTTCCTGTCCACACCTGCAGCTCCATCTCCACCCCAGGCAGTGAAGGAAAAGCCATGAAGCTTTATCAGTCTCTCCAGGCAACTACAGATGGTCTTGGCCTGCATGGCTTGGATTATTGCACGTGGCTTGCATCCCAAACCCAGGTCAGGGGAAATGTGAGAAAAGCTTCATCAGCAACTGGGCCAAAACAGGCAGCTTACAGTACCAGCTGCATCTTGGGCTTCTTCTATGCAACCAGCAAAGGAGAAAGGGCAAGAAACAAATGAAAAACTTCTGAAAAAATTCTGATTGGCTAAACAGGATCCACTGTAAAGGACCAAATTAAGTTTAACCACGTATTATAGAGGGGATGTAACTAAAAGACAATCAAATAGAAAGCCTTAGGCTAAATAATAAACAAATACAGAATAAATACATCTAGTAAACCAGATACCAAGACACCAACAAAATATTACAATCTATACCAAGAAACAGGAAGATATGGTCCAGTCAAAGAAACAAGATAAGCCTCCAGAGGACATAAAGGAGTTGGACAACTAATCATAGATATTCAAGCAAATCTCTTTAATAAATTCAATGGGATTGATAAAGAGATTAAGAAGACACTGGCTGAGCACAAAGAAGAATTTGAAAGCATACATTGAAAAATAGCAGATCTTACAAGTACGAAAGGAACAATAAATGAAATTAAAAATACACTGGAGGTATATAACAGCAGATTTGAAGAGGCAGAAGAAAGGATCAGTGATCTTGAAGACATGGCCTACAAAACTGAACATACAAAAGAACTGATAAAGAAAAGAATGAAAAAAATTGAACAGGGAATTAGGGTAATAAATAACAGCAAGAGACATGCAAACATATGTATCGTGAATGTCTGAGAAGGAGAAGAGAAGGAAAAAGGAGCAGAAGAAATATTGGAAGAAATAATGGTAGAAAATTTCCCAACCCTACTGAAGGACATAAATATACTTGTTCAAGAAGCACAATGTACTCCCATCTGAATAATTCTGAGGGAGGATTTAGGAAAATCGCACTGACTCCCACAGTAAACAGTGTCTCAAGCAGAGGTATTCCTGAGGGCTCTAGAGACATACAGACACTATAGGCAGGGCAGAGAATTTGGCACCCTGTCAGGGGCCTTACTTTGGAAAATATGATAACCTATCAAGCCAATGTATCAGAGTTAGACTCACTTATGATTTTCCTGCACATGGTTCTTCTGCCCCTTTTATTTGAACCTATAATTATCACTATGCCTTTTAAATATATGTCCTAGAGACTTAAATCTTCTGGCTGTTCATATGCCATGTGAGCCCTGAAACTCAGAAGAGTTGCAGCCAACACCTACTCTCCAGTTCTTCAGACACACCCAGGACAACTAACAAAAGGATTATGAGGGGAAATGCCCATCTCAAAAAACAGAGTATCTATAACAGCAAGCAAGTCAGTTCCAGCTATCTGCTCATGAGATCTAAGCCCTCTCACTACCAGAAACAGAGTGGGCATCACCATCTCCAAATCAACAAGACTGAAGAATGAACAAACATAAAATGGGAATATAACTATGGACTAAAGTAGACATATTATCTAGTAATGGAAGAACTTGTAACATTTATATAAAGACAGTGGTCACAGAGGTCTGAGGAGAGGGAAAGGAAATAATAGGTGTGTCATGGGGCATTTGGGGGGATATTGAAACTGTTCTGCATGATATTTCAATGACAGAAGACATTATACATTTTGTAAAAACGTATAAATTGGGCGACACAAAGTGTAACCATAATGTAAACTATAGATCAGGCTTAGTACCAGTTCTTCAATATGTGTTCACCAATTGTAACAAATGTACCACACTAATGAAAGATGTTATTAATGGGGAGAAGTGTAAGAAGAGGAGGGGTGGGGTATATGAGAATCCCCTATATTTTTTATGTAACATTTGTGTAATCTAAAACTTCTTTAAAAATAAAAAAAATCAAATATCTCAGAATAAATTTAAAGTATGTAAAGGACTTGTACACAGAAAACAATGCAACATTGTTAAAGGAAATCAAAGAAGACCTAAATAAATGGAAGAATATTCCATGTTCATGGACTGGAAAACTAAATATCATTAAGATGTCTGTCTTACTTTTATTGATCTACACATTTAATGCAATCCCAATAAAAATTACACTAATATTTTTTACTGAACTGAAAAGCTCTTTATGAAATTGTGCCCTGAATAGCCAAAAACATGTTGAAAAAGAAAATTGGAGAACTCATGTTACCTGACTTTAAAGAATACCACAAATTTACAATGGTCAAAACTGCATGGTATTGGAACAAGGGTAGACATACTGAACATCGGAATTTAATTGAGATTTCTGATATTGACCCATGCACAAGAGTGAACTGATGTTCAACAAGGCCACAAAGCCCACTCAACTGGGACAGAATAGCCTCTTCAACAAATGTTGCTGGAGAATTGGATATCTACATCCAAGTGAATGAGAAGGAATCACCTTCTACCACCCTAAACAAAAATTAACTCAAGATGGAACAAAGACTTAAATATAAGAGCCAAGACCATAAAACTCTTAGAGATAATATACAGAAGCATCTATGAGATCTTGTTGTAGGAAATGATTTCATAAATTTAACCCATAAAACATGAGCAATGAAAGAAAAAATAGATAAATGAGACCTCCTAAAAATTAAAAACTTTTGTGCTTCAAAAGAATTTGTCAAGAAAGTGAAAAGATAGCCTACTCAATGGGAGAGAATATTTAGAAACAACTTATCTGATAAGGATCTTATATGCAGCATATATAAAGAAATCCAACATCTCAAAAATTAAAAGACAAACAACCCATTTTTTTTAAAAAAAATGAGTAACCTCCAATGAATGGAGATTAAATGTTGCAACTCTGTTGAGATTCAGCGTCCAACTGGCACATGGACAGCCCAAAGATTTAAGCTTCTTGGGCATACACCTATAAACTCTAGCACTACCTATAAGTTCAAATAGAAGGGGCAGAAGAGACATGTGTAGGGAAAACACAACTGAGTCCAACTCTGTCACACTGGGAAACATAAATTCCAAGTAGGGTCCACTGGCAGGGCAACAAACTCCTGAGCTGTCTGCCCTGCCTATAGTGTCTGGATCTCTCCAGAGCCCTCAGGAGCCCAGTTATTTGAGGCAATATTTACTGTGGCAGTCAATGAGATCCGCTGACAGATGCATAACCGTAACCTCTGTAATGATCTCCCAACTCACTTTGAAGTCTCTTAGCCAAATAAACTTATTGGTCTGTACCTTTTCCCCCTTTTGGTCAAGGTCTTTTGCAGTTGCATTGCTAGTTGACTCTTGATAGTAATCCCTCAGTGCCAGGGAAGCTCATTCCCAGGAGTTATGCCCCATGCTGGGGGAAAGGTAATGCATTTATATGCTGATTTGGCTTAGAGAAAGGCCACATTTGAGCAATAAGGAGGCTCTCAGGAGGCAACTCTTAGGCACCCTAAAATACTAGGCTAAGTTTCAATTTCAAAAATAAAGGTTTATAAGTATAGTCATCAATATCAAGGGCCTGTCAATGGCCCATCCTCCTTCAATAGTCACTGCCCTTGTACTCGGGGGATTCTTGCTATCCCATTAGAGAATGTGGCAGAGCTCCCCAGGATGGGAATTTGATATTGTTTTGGTTATTATGTGGATCCACCCACTGTAACAATGCCCCATGAGCACTTGAACACATTCATATACCTTATAAGTATGCCCCAGATGAAACTACTCCCATGCATACCCCATCACTGACACCCCACACCAATGATCCTCCCCTGCCATAGTTGTAATGCTTCTGTGATCCAAAACTTCTTCAAAAATGAAGCCAACAAAATAACCAAATACAATTAATTAGAGAATGAAATAATAATGATAGTTTTAAAAATAACAAATAAAATTATAAATAAAATTTAAAATTTTTTGAAATAATAAAAAATAAAAATATACATTTTTTTAAAATTTGCATTATGTCTTTAATCACTGTAAAATCTGTTGTCTTATATGTACAGTGACATTTTCTTTCATTTATTCTCTCAGTATCTTATTGTTTTCACTTTGTCTTCAAAGAAGCTTTAGGTTGCAGAAAAGTCACATACAGAATATAGAGGATTCCTATATACCCAACATCCTCCCCCTTTTCCCCTTTCCCCTATTAATAACATTTTATATGTGTATGGTATATTTGTTACAACTGATGTACAAATATTGAAGCATTGCTACTAACCATGGTCAATGATTTGCATTACCGTTTACATTTGGACCATACACTTTTATAAATTTTGATGAAATTTTAAATGACCTATACCCATCATTGCAAGAACATGTAGAACAATTCCATCGCCCCCAAAATGCCCCATGTTCCATCTATTCTATTCTTCCCTCTCCCTCCCTTCGAGACCCACGGCAACCACCAAGCTTCACTCCTTGAAGAACAAATGTACCACACTAAAGAAGGATGTTGTTAATGTGCAAAAGTGTGGGAGGGGTAGGGAGTGGGGCATATGGGAATCCATTACATTTTTTTATGTAACATTTTATGTAATCTAAGTATCTTTTTTTAAAAAAATAAAATAAAGTATATTTTTTAAAAAGCAATTGAAAATCAAATAAACAAAAAAGAAAATACAATTGTGGGAATGTTCTTTTGGTAAATATGGCAGGGGAAGATCACTGGTGCAGGGGGGATATGTGGGGAATGGTGAATCTGAGCCATGCCTATATGAAATATGAATGCACTCATCTTGTCATAGGGTATTAAGCAAGTGGGTGGAGACACACACAATCAACAAAAAAATATATTAAACTCCCATCCTGGGGAGTCCTGCTCCTTTCTCAAATAGAGAGGCAATGTCTCTCGAGTACATAGGTAGTGCCTATTAAAAGAAAACTGACCAATATGTCAAGCCCTCGATATTATTGCAAGTATCTATGAACCTTATTCTTGTAAAATTGAAACTTACAAATAATAAGTAATAACTATTGCCTAAGAGTTACCTCTTCAAAACCTCTTGGTTATTCAAATGTGGCCTCTCTAAGCCAAACTCAGCAAATAAATGCACTACATTCCCCCAGGCATGAGACATGACTCCCAGGGATGAAACTCCTTGGCACCAAAGGAATAATACCAAGAACCAGCCAGTGTTTTGGAAAAGACCTTGACCAAAAGAGGGAAACATCAAATACAAAAGTGTTTTTACTGCTAAGAGATTTTGAAATGAGTCAGCTGGTTGTTCCAGAGGTTACACTTACGCATGTCTCAGGTAGATCTCACTAACTGCCACTCTGAACAAAACCTCAAGTGGGGATGCTCCTGAGGGTTATAGAGCCATCTGGACACTCTATAAAAGGCATTGAGATCAGCACAATGTTGGCAGGCCTTACCTTGAAATATATGACAACCTATTACCCCAATGTAACAAAGTTAAACTTACGTATACTTTCTCTACACATGATTCTTCCTCTTTTATTTGAGCCTATACTTAGCACTATACCATGAAATATATGTCTCAGAGACTTACATCTTCACTTTGTTCAGGCTGGTTGAGCCCTGAATCTCAGAAGAGTTGTGGCCAACACCTACTCTCCAGATATCCAGACACACTCAGGACAACTAACAAAATGATGGTGATTGAAAACTCCCATCCTCGATAAACAGAGTGTATATACAACTTCAAGCAAAACAGTTACTTCCATCTGCCCCATAAGATCTAAGGCCACTTTCAATCTGAGGCAGAATGGGCATTACCATCTCAAAACCTCAAGGTTCTGGAATGAACAAACATAAGGGGGTAATGCAACCATGGACAAAGTAAACTTACTAATATTGCAGTAATGGAAGAACATGTACCATTTTTATAAAAATAGTGGTTACCAGAGGTTCTGAGGGAAGGAAGAGAGAATAATGGGTGGAACATAGGGCATTTGTAGGGTATTGGAATTAAGTGTAAACCACAATGTAAGCTACAGACCTTGGTTAGTAGTAATGCTTCAATATTTATTAATTAATGTTAACAAATGTACCACACAATTTTAAGATGTTATTAATAGGAGAAGATATTGAAGGAGGAGGAGGATATATGGGAATCCCTTATAATTTCAAGGTAACTTTTCTGTAATTTAAAATCTCTTTTAAAATAAACTTTATGTTTAAAAAGTCAAAGAATCCCATTAAAAATGGGCAAAAATTTTATACAGACATTTCTCCAAAGAGGAAATACAAATGGTGAAAAAGCACATGAAAAAAATGTGCAATAATACTAGTTATTAAGGAAATGAAAACCAAAACTACAATGAGATATGTTCTCACACCTCATAGGATGACAATTATTTTTTAAAAAACAAACAGAAAACAATAAGTGCTGGAGAGGATGTGGAGAAATAGGAACACTCCTTCAATCCTTCAATGTTGGTGGGAATGTAAAATGGTGCAGCCTCTGTGGAAGACAATTTTCCAGTTCCTCCAGAAGCTAAATACAGAACTGCCATATGATCCAGCAATCTCTCTACTAGGAATATATGCAGAAGAACTGAAAACAGTGACACAAACAGACATTTGCACACTGATGTTCACAGAGGCATTATTCACAATTGCCAAAAGATGGAAACAACCCAAGTGTCCACCAACTGATGAATGGATAAACCAAATGTCGTATATACAAACGATGGAATACTATGCTGCTGTAAGAATTAATGAAATTGGGACACATATGATAACATGAATGAACCTTGAGGACATTATGCTAAGTGAAATAAGCCAGACACAGAAGGACAAATATTGCATGATCTCACTAACATGAACTAAATATGAAGAATAAACACATGGTGTTAAAACCTAGAGTATAGGTTACTAGGAGATAGGATGAGGACTGATAAGGGGTACTGATGCTTAATGTAAGTAGGATTTTTAATTAGCTTGACTGTAAAATTGTGGAAATGGATGGAGTTGAAGGTAATATATTATAGTGAGTATAACTAACACAGCTGGTTTATAAATGAGATTGTGGCTTAAACGGGTAGTCAAAGGATATAAATGTCAATTGAAAGAAAGCTATAGAATAATCTAGGGACTGAATAAGATAGTGAATCTAGAGGTAGATGAGAATTATGGTTACTAGCACAAATACAGTAATGTTCAATGAACTAGAACAAATGCACATCATTCTTACAAGGTAGTAAGAATATCGAGATGCATGGGAAAATGCAATTAATGTAACTTATGGACTGTAGTAAAGAGCAATATTGTAATATTCTTGCATTAATATAAAAGAAGGTACTGTGTTAATAATGGGGGAGTATAGAAAAAACATACCAAATGTATGCTATAGATCACTGTTAGTGGTAATGATCTGATGATGTTCTCCCATAATCTGTAACAAATGTTCCACAACAAAGTAATGTTTTGGTGGAGGGGTGTTGTATGGGAATTCTGCACATTGTGCATGATTGTTTTGTAACTTTACAATTTCTCTGATTATATATGTGTGGGTGTTTATATACACACACACACACAAAGAAAAAAGTACAGCTAAAAACAAAAACCAGAATAGCAGTGGAAATACATGACTCTATATACGCAGTTCATATCTGAGGAGCAGTAATGGGAACAAAAAGAGAGACCTTGGACAAATATTTGCAGTTACTCCCTCCCTCCTTCCCTTCCTTTCTTCTATTTCTCCCTTCCTTGGTTTTATTGGAAAGGGAGTACAAATTGATTGTCACTTGCACTGGGGACATCCACAGTGAGGATGATTCTGACTGGAGAGTTTTACTTGAATGAGGCAAGGGAACAGTTATTGAGGTTTTTATAGGTGAGAGAAAGGGAATTGGTCCTTCACCTGCATATTTGATAATTGTTCAGGAAGAAAACCAATATGACCTCTTTAATGTTCCGGATTGTTAAGCAACTAGGCTATAAACCAAGCTGCTATTTTTCACCCACTTTTCCAAGTCTGGGAATGTGACTCATAAAGTACATGTCCCAGGAATACATCTTTAGCTATGAGGTATAATACAGTAATAAAGCAGAATTCCTTTTGTACACTGTTGTTCTACTAAAAATTATTTGAAAGATGTATTTATTTTATATATTGAATGACAGTTAGACCAAGTGATTATTATTTATGTTCTATTGTATGGCATTAGTAAATTTAGTTTAATAATACAATACAATCAGAGGATTCTAGAGTGTTAGAAATAATACAGTCCATCTCCATCATTTTTCAGACAAGTAAACTGTGGCACAGAAAAAGAAAGTGAGTTGCCTAAGATGACACACTTAAAAATTTTTGAGACTAGAATTCAGATCTTCTGAACTCCTTATAACAATAAATATTCTATTGCTTAGATTTGATATCTTATGACCTGTGAAGTTTCTAAAAGTCATACCACTTAAATTTTCCTTCTTTCTATAAGAGATCCAAATACAAAATATGAAACCAGTTGCTGAGACGGTAATTGACTTTAGTTGGATGTTCCTCAGTTTTCATTTTGTCTTCAATTTCTCCACCACTGTGACATAAGTTACTAATAATTATTATTGTTGTTTTTAGATTTTTATTAGTAATTACATTTAAAAATTATTAGACCCAATTGCATGAAAGGAGGAGACAAGTAGTATTAAGAACTTTAAATGTTTTATCCAATGAAGCTACAGTATCGTCCATGGAAAAGTTGTAATAGGAAAGAAAATTACCAATGACTTCTTTTCTTGCCAAATGATAGCAGGCAAAATTAGAAGAACTGATTCCAAATCTATATTCTACAAGTCTATAGCATTGCCAGAATCACTGCTGGTACATACAGTGCATTCTGCAAGTTACAAAATGACATTTCCTATAGGCAGATGAGTTACAAAAAAACAAAAACAGAAATAAAAAAACACAATGTACCTTCTAAGCAGATCAATTACAAAACAGCACAGCTTCCCCAAGCACGTATGCAATCAGGACTGCCCATTCACCCACCAGGTGCTTCTGTCCTGGATGCAGCCTGTATAACCTTAAGCAGAGACCCTGTGCATTATTCTCTTTATCCGAAACTCTATCGGTTTCTATCTGCATCTTCTTCATCAGGAATAAGCTAACATTCATATGGAGGGAAAAAAAAAAAAACACTTCTTGAGTTTACATGATTTCAATATCAACGAAGCCAAGAGGCCCAAGTCTCTGTAGTGTCCTAGCATTAAGTATAGTTGTTTATGTTACCAAACAAATTGACCCAATATTGCAGAGTTGCCCTCCTTTGCCAAGCCAAATCATGCTAATCCTTTAAAGCCTCTTCTTTCTTCCCAAGAAGTCTTTGCTGACTCATTCCAACCCTCTTTGCTATTTCTTCCTACCCTCCCCTAAGCATCATTCTCCACTGAGGATTTGGCATTGATTAATATGGCATCAAATGGCATTTGCCCAGAAGACTCAGTTATCCATAACCAGCCAGGTTGCATGTGAAATGACAGCAAAATTCCTGTAGTAGTTTCAGCACAAAGCACAAGTCAATCAGGAGACTCTCCAGCACATCTGAGCTGTACAGAATGAAAACAAGTGAGCAGCTGCCCATTAAGCCTGGTAAACAGCATGTGCTGTCCAGAAGTCCCACTTTCTTGGCCTCTAGTACAGATGCCCACCCAGACAGTGCTTCCAAAAACGGTAGCTTTATCCTTCCAACTGGCTATTGTGAGTAATAATTGAAAGTCTCTGTCTCCTAAGACATGGAGACAGATTTTTACCAACACTATTACTTACAACATAGGAAACTTCTGTATCCTTTTTAAAAATGTGGAAAAAAATAACACCACTAAATTAGTAATGAAGAAATTGATTTCAATCATTTAGCTGATGCCCAAAAATAGTTGCCACCAGATGCACACATTCCTGAAACTGACACATGTTTGGGTAAAGAAGCCTCCATGAACATGATTAAGCCTACCTTTTCAGCTTAAACATAAAAGGAAGCTGAGCAAGGAGTCAGAGGAATAATAGGAATCATCAGGGTAATGGGTAATGGGTAATCAGCAGTCAAACTCTGAAGAGTTCTCTAGAGTGTTAAAAACTTTATTAAAACGCACCAGTGATACATTATCAAACATGTATGTATAAGTGTTTGTTCTCTACTAGAGTGACAGTTGTCTTTTGAGTTTGCCTTGAAGTAAAACTTGCCTTTCTATGAAAAAAACAAAACAACCAAAAAAAGAGCAGGAGGGCAAAAGCCCATCTACTTCTCTTTCTATCCTGGAGCCCAATCCCAAATCATAACAATCCAATTGAAGAAAGGTCAAAGATGCCAATGAAATAATAGAAGAAAGGCACATACCTCATAAGCTCCAGTGATTAGGTAGGTGTGTTTATGTGGGTGGGTTGGGTGGAGGGTGAAGATTGATGTGAAATTCCTATAGAAGAATGCCTTATAGTTGCTCTGTTCTAGCCACAAAGAAGTAGACAGAGTGTGGGAAGAAAGACAGATGGCCCAGCTCACTCAGAGAAACCCTTAAGCATTTAAGGAAGGAAAAGAGCTCACAGATTGAGCACAAGGACTCCATTCACTAGCAGAGTGAGTAACACCTAGAGGTAATCATTATTTTGAGGTATTTGATTATATTTAATTTAGTACATATATTAGAATCCAGGAAGGTCTCTAATTGTTTTATGTTTGTCTTTATTCCCCAGAAATATTACAAACTCACTGACAACCAAGGCCGGCTGTCATATCCAAGCTGCTTTTATTTCTCAAAAGGGCTTAGCTGAGACACAAAGTGCCCAGTCAATATTTGTATGATTGAATGTAAAAATAAATTCTTAATTTTGAAAATTAATATAACCGGGTATTACAGATATGAGGATAAAAATATGGTATATTATGTTCAAAGGAGGAAGAAAAGGGTTAAGAATTGATAAAAGAGTTTAAACCATCATTAGATGGAAACTGCATACACCAAAACCTTCTAATCATAAATTAGGCTCTGTGAGTTAATGGCATTTCTTTATAAGACATGATTACTTTTTCTGTCTGGAATGAACACATTCAGGAATTGAGACAAATATCAATAGAACAAAAACTGTAGCTCAGCAGTTTGGAAGAAATAAATTCAAACAAGTCATAATTTTCTGGGTGACACATCATGAAACATTAAGCTAAGTGGCAGCAACTGGCTTCAGAAGTGTGCTCTCTAGAACAGCTACCAACTTATTCTGGCTGAAAAGATAATTCTCCCTCTCTCCACTTCTTTCATGTGAAACTTATCATCCAAAATGAGAATGATATCAAATGATATCAAAGGCTCTGAAAAAGAGCTTCCCAACAGACAGTTATCTCTGTCAGGTTACTTCATGTAAATTTTCCAAACGAAGTGAATAATGATCTGTACTAAGCAAATTCTTTGAGATCTATAAACTGTGAGCAGAAATTGTGAGCTTCAATATACAAAGGAGACATGCTGTGAAGCAGGGTATCAGTATAATGGAAATCTGGTTCTTGACTTGGCAAGGTTGCCAGTGAAGATATTTTCAATTACTTAGTAACTGGGGTTAGTAATTAGGAAGCACAAGCACCTTGACCTTAAAATAGTAAGCAGAGAAATGGGCACCAGTTCATCATGTTCATTATGACAGTTAATTACTGTCTCAAAGAAACAAATGAAAGCAGAGTTCACAGAAAGAGAAAGGCTGACCTTGGGTTGACAGATGTTCAATAGGATTAAACTTTTGGAAATGCAGCAAGGTGTTACCTGCCATAGAGAAGTTCGAGGGAGTATTCACAACAACATCACTAGTGTTAGGTACATATTGAATGAAGACTTACTATGTAGCAAGTTTGAGCTAAGATGGGAGTATATAGAAGAAATGTAGCTGCTTTCCCCAAAGAACATATAATCTAATGGAGACAAGATTAAGTGACCATTAATTGAGTATTTACTGTGTGAAAAGTAGTGCTTTATATGTTATCTCACAGCACAATAATCCTCACAACATCCCTGTTAGGTGGATACTATTCTTCTCTCCATTATACATATGAAAAGACTAATGTCAAAATAGTTTATTCATCTTGTTCAAAATCATTCAGCCAGCAAGTGACAGAGCCAAGATGGGAATCATGGTCTTACTCCAGAATCTATGTTCTTAATCACTAAAATATAGCCAACTGTAAAACACATATAAAAATTATATCTATGCAGAGTTGTTATGAGAATAAATGAGATAACATGAAAACAAGAAGACGAGTGCCTGGCATGGAACCAATGTTAAAAAATGATTGGTTATCATCATTTTTAATGTCATCAGTGTTTCCCTTCATCTTAATGCATGGATACTTTTTACAACATGCTTGACAAATCGTTTCCAGCTCCTGATTATTCATCTTCCCAGGGACAGATACCTCTGTATTTGAGCAAGCTTCTTCACTGTGAAACAGCTCCCATTGTTTAAAGGGATTTCCTTTCATCAGCTGAAGTAAACCCTCCCATAACTTTTGTCCATTGATCCTCACATGCCATTGAGAATAGCACAAAATAAGCCAACTCCCTCTCTCCACTTGGCTTGGCCAATTAAATATGGAAAGTACTAGAGAACCATTCAAGATTTTTGAACTGGATAATGACATAAGGAAATTAGAATCTAAGGAAATGTGTCTGATAACAATATATAGAGCTGGTTTGGAGTTTGTTAAGATTGGAAACAGGAAGAAGGATCCAGGTCATATGGACCAGGAAAAGAGCAATGGCAGTGAGGATGGCCAAAAAGCACAGATAAAGGGAACATTTTACGGGGGATATAGACAGGGTTTGGGCATTGACTGGTTATGGAAGGTTAAATAAAAGAAATATCATCGATGACCTTAAACTTTTAAGACTAGCTGCTGAGAAAAGGAGAAAATTATTTTATTTTTATTTTTGTTCCTGTATTTTGCTTATTTGTTTTCTTGTGGAAGGAACATTTGGGAGGTGGGAAGATTATGACTTTGGATTTGAATTGACAATTAAATGAACAAAAGAAATGACTAGTAAGTAAAGATATGTGACTGGAAAGAACTATCTGGACAGATCAAATATTTAAGTCTCTGGGACATATATTGCAGTAATGGATACAGGCCATTGTATATTTTGTCATAACCTACAAAATTGTGCAAGACAAAGTGTAAACTATAATGTAAACTGTAATCCATAGTTAGTAGCAATACTTCAATATGTGTTCTTCAATTGTACAAATGTACCACACTAATGAGAGATGCTGTTGATGAGGGAAAACGTGGGAAGGACAGGGAGCAGGGCATATGGGAATCCCTTATATTTTTTATGAAATATTTATGTAATCTAAAACTTCTTTAAAAATAAAAAAAATAATTAAAAGAAAGAGATATCTGGCTAAGAGATACTAATTTTAAAGTGATCACCCAAAGTGTTGAATTGATCAAACTCTTGGTCCTGCTTCAGTTGGCAAGACAAGAATATGAATGTAGTCTGGTAGGGAGGGTTGGCCCTGTGTAAAATCCTGAAAGACCTGGGATTAAGGAGAGGCTCTGGCTGCCCTCTCACACTCTGCTGTCCTTTTCCTTTCCTTTGATGGTGATTATTTCCTTACCACTTAGGTCTTGAAGACTCTTATCACCCTGGACTTGCCCTCCTATTAATTTTCTAATGAGGGCAAAACTAATTTTAATGGGTCAGGATAGTCATGCAGCAGGAACATAAATGAAGAGTCAAGAAACCTGGATTCTAGATTTAATTTTACCATTCTTCCTTCTGAATCCCAGAAGGGCCCTGAGGGCACTTACAGCTCAAAAAGTCAATGTGAGTTCACCACACCTGAACTAAACATTGTTCCAGTTAATTCATTCAGGGTCATGAACTTGTTTCCATATCCTCCATTCACCCTAAGGTGCCAAACTGAGAATAGCTGAGTGTACCCTACTGAAAGAAAAAGAGTAGGCAATGTATTTAATGCATAATCCAGAAGCAATAGTTTTTGGTCTTAGAATGCCATCTGATAGAGATATCCAAACACATACTCACTTGTACAACCCCTCATTCACCCTCTCCTGAACACAGCTGGATGGTTCACTGCTGGAGCTGGGTAAGATAAGTTTAGAGGAAAAGAGCAGTTGTATTTAATAGATTTCTAATGGGGAAAACCAAAAGTCATCTGTCTGTTGTATGCAGTTTATGTGCAAATATGTATATAAGAATAAAAGGTTTTGGAGAGTTATATATGGAACAGTTAACAGCAACTCCTTCTAGAGAGGAGAGTAAGATCATGTTGAAGGGGTGAGAGTGAAGGGAGACTCACATTGAACACTATATCGTTCATTATGGGAATTTTCACAAAAAGAGTGTATTCTTTTATTACTTGTATAGTGTACAAAGCTATAAAAATGCTTTTCATTATTTTTTTTAAAAAGAGACAACTGTTTAATAAATCTAAGAAGCTGAAAGGTTTAAGGTAGCATTTCTGGTATCACAGTGATAAATAACTCTATGTCTTAGGCTGCTTGCAGTGTTGGAAATTTTTCTCCTCTGCCTTCCCAAGATCACCAGCCTCTTTAGAAATGGAATCAAGAAAAAGAGAGCTTTAAAAGAATGCAAAATGTTTCAAAAGGCATCAGGAAAGCTGGCTATAGTCCACAAAGGTTAGCCCATGGGAGTCAGACAGTAAACCAGAGGGGCCTCTTTAACCTCCTCCAACAACTTGACAAGGTAACGAAGGAAAATGTGTCTTGTGTGTGTTCACAGCAGAGTTGGGGTGTTCTTCATGGCAATAGTGATAATGCCCTGCTTCCCCAGATCTGGCACATTTCAGAAGCTGCTGACGTGTTGAAGTCTGCTAAAACATGATGCAGGAAGAAGAATGAATGTGGGCAAACTCGGCTACCCACTCAGAGGGAAATGATCTCATTTATCTTGCTGGGCAACCCCCAGTTGATGGTAAGTGGAATAAAACAGGTAGCATTCCATTATTATGATTTTTTTTCCTCGGAAGCCACAAATTTACAGTTGATGCCTTCTGTTGTCTCTTGAGCTGCTTATCATAAGTATAGTCAGAAAAAGAGAAAGATTCAGATAAACTGCCTTGGCCAGAGTTTGTTTGTTTTCTTTGGGGGACATTTTTTTAATGTACATGGGTTGCTTTTGGCACTTGTTATGTTCTTATGTGCTGGTTGGTTAGAAGTTATGAATATTGGAGTCTTTAATTCATAATGTCACTTCCAGTGCAATTTGTCTATGAGATTCCTTTCCTGTCCTGCCAGAGGATAGTAGAGTTATAATTCATGATCTTATGATCTTCAACATGGTTTCTGGCACAATGAGTAACTTCTTTGTTCTTTCAGGACAGAACTGTCACTCATCACTAAACAGCCCTTTATTTTTTTCCCGAATACTGACTCATAGAATCATAGATTCTCAGGGATGGAAGGAAGCTGAGAGGTCGTCTAGTCCAACCCCTCACTAGTTGACTCCAGGCGGTACCTAAGCATGGTGAATTATTTCATGCCCTAAATAAATGAGTAAAAGATAGTGAAATAAAAGGGATGAGTTGTGAGGGTCAAAGATGGGAAACCTCCAAAATGACTTTTAAAAGATGTGCATGCTAAAAGGTATGAAGTAGGAAAAAGGCACTTTTGATAACATCTTTGTTTCTGTGGGAATTAATCAGGTACAAACTTAAATTCAAACCTGAGAACCTCCTAATTATAGAATAACAGTGAAAATGCTGCTGCTAATAATAATAATTAAATAGGATCAGTTAAAATCTGTTCAGATTTTCTGAGCTATTGCTAGGTGTCTAGCATGGAGCTAAGTTATTCGCATGAATAATCTATAAGCAGCAAATCAGACATATGGACTGATATTATCTTCCATTTTACAGTTGAGGAAACGTTGGCTTTAGTGAAGTTGCAATGATTTTCCCAAGGTCATATACCTAGTAAGTGGTAGAATTAATACTGGAACTAAAGACAGTCTAAGTCTTTACCAACAGGCCATACTATGCCCTATCCTCAAAAGAAGTTACTATAGAAAATTATTGTCTCTTGAATTCATCCCCATTTGTCTGACTAGTGAAGGGATATGTTTAACAAGCTTGTACCTAGACCCCCTGAGATCCCTCTCAGTATAAACCCTCATTTGAGCTGAAGCAGAAAGATTTCTTGCTTCTACCTCTTCACACAAAAGATATTTTGGGCTTATATCCCATGGATATGGTGGGTGGGATGACCCTGCCTGCAGATGCAGGCCCTCTCCATTCCCTGGGATGGCCATTGCCCATCGTTGTCTCCTCACCAGGTGACTTGGATGAGTCCATTGAGCTGTATGGTAGGAGTTGCAGCTCCACCTAGATTTCATGCACACCTGGCACATAGGTAGGCGGGAAGCTCCAGTCTCTGGAAGTATACCTAAAAACTCCAGCATCACATATAGGTTTGAATAGAAGGGACTGGTGAACCATGTGCAGAAAGGACTTATTTGAGTCTAATTCTGTCACTCTCGGGAACATGGGAATCCCAGTGGGTTCCATGTAATATTTTGGGTAATCTAAGCACCTCTTAAAATATATGTGTATATATATATATATAAATAACATTTTTGTAAGCAAATACACATATATGCATATATATTTATATATCATTTTGCAAATGTTTGTATGTATTGTGAGAATTTTGATTTTTATCCATAATAAAAAAAAAGGAAAAAAAATTTAAAAAAAAAAGATATTTTGGTTTCAGCCAACAGCAACAGAAATGCTTTCCTGAGCTTTGAAATGACTCAGTCATCTTACTGGTGGATTTAGAGCAAGTGATACATATAAAGGAAAAATAATAGCTTATGGTCCTGGCCAGCTGGTTTAATAGGAATTAAAACCCTACACTTGCATAAAGAACAAGGATAAAACTCTTAACCCAGCTAGTCAAAATTCATAAATCCATCAAATAATAGAAGTTAATTTCTTGTCTTAACATGTCTCAAGGATAAGTTTAACTCTCTTTCTTTGAATACTACATTTTAAATAGCTGGGTTACTGTGTTATGAGTAAACCAGAAAAAAAAGGGGGGGTGTTAAAAATGCCATGAAAGCATTATAGTGAGTAGCAACTGGTTTATAAATGGGATTGTGGCTGAAAAAGGTAGTTTGAGGAAGTAAATGTCAATTTAAAGAAAGCTACAGTATAATCTAGGGGCTGAATAACACAGTGAACCCAGAGGTGGATGAGAATTGTGGTTGAGGGTACAAATGCTAGAGTGTCCCTCTCTGAGTTAGAGTAGATCTATATCACTCTTGCAGGTTGGTGAGAATATGGAGAAGCATGGGAAAACTACAATTGGTATGACCTATACACTGTGGTTAACAGCAATACTATAATATTCTTGCATCAATGCCAAAGATGTACCATGTTGATAATGGAGGTGTATGGAAAACTTGTGCCAAACGTATGCTATGGACCATGGTTGGTGCTAATAGTCTGATGATATTATCTCATAATCTGTAACAAATGTTCCAGCAAGGTGTGGTGTGTTGGTGAAGGGCTGTTGTACGGGAATTCTACATGTGTGTATGATTGTTTTGCCAGTTAACAACCTCTGTAATAAAATATATATTTTTAAAAATAGGGTGGGTTGGGGGAAAATTATACCAAATGTAAGCTAAGGACTATATTTAGTAGAAATATTTTGACAATGCTCTTGCATAGTTTGTAACAAATGCTTCACAAAAATGCAATGTGTTAGTGGAGGAGTGATGTATGAGACCCCTGTATGATGTTATGTGTATTTATTTTTTAAGTTCACAATCTTTACTATACACTTATTTTTTATGTATGTCATGTATGAATGAAATACTTCAATAAAAAATATATTTTAAAAAATGCTGTGAAAGTAAACACCAGGAATCGTTTGTAAGTAACAAAGGATCCATGCTTACATCTCACACTTATATTTTACCAAGTGCTCTCTTATATTTCATTTTATTTGATAGTTACAACAACCCTATGAGATGGGCAAGGCATATTTTATTTTTCCCAATTTGATGAGAAAGAATATTGAGGTACAGAGTTTAAGAGAATCATGCAAAATTATGTGGTAAAATGATGGCAAAGGCAGAACTAGGACCCAGAAATCTTTTTATCTTGCTTAACCTCCATTGGATAGTTCTATACTGATAGATATCACGCTTATAATTTTTAACTCATTATTAAATATATCTAACAATTTTTAAATTATCTTTTGGTTCTACATGTTTTTGCATTAAAGTATGTTTTCTTTGAACTTCATAGGAAATTAGTATTTGTCAAAGCATTAGTAGATTAAGTTTATGTTGGAATTTCTTGAATTTAATTTTTGAAATTTCAGTATATGTTCATTGCTCTCCCTAAATGTTAACACTGCAAGAATATATAATTAACTTGGAAGTGTACATTTGTACACTTGGAAACATTGTACATTTGGAAAAAAAGAGGGGGAAATAAGACATAATGAATATCGGCTACATGCTGGGTGCATTATCTCCTTAAGTGCACTCAATACAAAGAAGGAAGACATCATTATCATCCCAATTTACATTTAAGGAATTGACTCTTAGAGATGTTAAATAATATGGTGAAGGTCTCACTGATATTAAGTGGTAAAGCCAGAACACAAACCAGTGTAGTCTGACTCCAATGTCCAGGTATTTAATAACTGTGCACACTGCTTTCCAGTAGTTATAGCTAAATAAATACTACTCATTCATCTTCACTGTTTATTATCTACCAACTACTGTGTTAATGCTTTTAACTTCCTTATCCCAATAATTACCAAAATCCTATGAAGTAGATATTAATTTTATAATTATTTTATACTTAGGAAACTGAGGCTAACAATATTAAGTAGTTTGTCAGACTTCGAGAAGGGGAAGGAAGCAGATTAATTACTATACATCTCTGGTTTTCTCTGTGCCATTTAGACAATATAACCTATGAATATGAAAAAGAAATAGGAGTAAAGAATCACTTTACAGCAATATTTTGAGTTAGTCTGTATATGCTCATATCAAAAATCACATATCAAAAACTCAAGGTCTGTGAGAAACATTATTCCTTTGTTCTCAAAGTTATTGACCGGTTCTGAGGGGTGGGGGCACTTTGGATATGCCAAGAAGTTCTTAGTGAAGACAGAAGCCATTAAATAAATCAGTGAGGTTAAGAACAGAAGTGTCAACTGCGGCACAGTATGTTAATTTGCTGGCTGCGATGATATTAGCCAGTTCATGAACTTGAGCTCTGATGTATGTAATCTTTTACTTTGTGCATTGTTTGAGGTTTTTATAGATGAAAATAATTAAATAATGTTGTGATGAATTGCTATGTAAGGACATATGTGCTATGTTGTCAAAACATATAAAAGACATACACATATACATAAAGACAGACAGACAAATGGGAATCAATTTGAATCTACTAATTTCTAGTTGTGTGATCCTGACCTCTTATACTTGACCTCTCTGGGACTTAGTCTACTTGTCTTTGAAATGAGGCTAATTATCTTTAAAATGAAGGTTGTCATGAACCTCTAATAAGTTTAAATATGCAAAGCTCCTAGAGATGTACTTGGCACATAGCAATAACTCAATGCATACCAGTGCACTTTGCATTTCACCTGAGAAACATTATTTAAAATTAATCTCCATACAGCAAAGACTTTTAAGATCTAAAACATAAACCTTTTACTTGTATTTATTATGATTAGTACTTTCATATCATTTCACCATTTCTACTTTGTTAGGCAGCTGTAATTATCCCAGAACCAGTACTTCTTAGTATGTGGAGAAACTCACTTATTCAAAATGCATTACTTTGAGGCTGACTTAATAAGATTTGTACAAAATTATTAATGCATTTTAATTTTTTACTATTCTTTCCTTTTCATACTACTCAGCAGAGTTGCATAAATTGCATGAAGAAAACCATAAATAAATGGAAAAAATAAGTAGTTATCCAAGTAGACACCCAAAATTTCTTGGTATAGTTTATAACAACAGGAAAATTGACCTTCACACATCTGATAATACCACAAAGTTAAAGAAGCAGCTGTATGAGTTTCCATGCAGCTGTCTAGTTTTGTTAATGCATGTTCTTAAAATAAAAAAATTTTTAAACCCTCACACATACTAATTGTCTCTTTTCTTCCAAGAATCTAGCTACTCAGCCCTTCTTGAAACACATTTTTGTAAACACTATGCTGACCAAGAAGTGTCTGGAGATGGGAGGTAGAAGAAAGCTTGCATTGTTTATTGAATATCAGAGCACGCTTCCTTCAAGCGACCTAAGGCATGAATGAGTGAGTGCTATCATAAGAGCCACATTTTAAAGCAGTGAAGTCATCACAAAGGCTGCCTTAGAAGAGTGTGCTGGTGCCAAAGACTATCCCTAACAGCATTTCCAGATTTACTTTTTTTAAAATACAGGAAAAAAATTTAAACACATAAATCCAGAGTGAACAAGGCAAAGTTTCAGCAGTTCACTTCCATGCATTGCTCCCTATTTCCTTCTAAATCAATTTCTTAGCCAGGTTGCCTTGAGGTGCTAAAAGAAGGGAAAACAGAGATGGAGGAGACAGACAGATCAAGAATTCAATAAAGAGATGAGCTACACAGCTGCACAAAGGTAAAATAATCAAGAAAACTAAGCAAGAGAAAATGGAGGGGAAGGAAAATTACTTAAAATCAGAGAAAGTGGGGAAGAAGGAAAGTTACTTTAAAATTGGCATACAGCAAAAAAAAATTAACTCCCATTTTACCAATAAATGCTCTTTAGTTTAGAATTCTATGAAGTCTAAACAAAGAGCTACGTGTGATTCCCTCTGAAAACTCCAATTTCAACTTGAATTGGTTTTAACAATTAAAAAATGTCTCTACAAATTCAGAAAGCAGCATGAAAATATTTATAAGAATGCAAAACCCTCCCCTAGGTGAGGATTAGAGATCTTACAATGAAAAACTTTTCATATAATTGCCCTTTATTCCAAAGATCTAATAATTCTGACCTTTCATGTTTTTAAAAACATCAAATGAAGATTAAATGAAAAAAAATTCACTGGGCATTGGACTTTATATAAAGGAAAAGGCTAATCAGAAATGATTTTTATTAGTAAGAACTGTTCAGGTGAATATGGTGCTTGCTAATTGTTCAAAGAAAATGGCTGTAAGCCTTTTCTTTTACCACAAGGCTGTGTGTATACTTTGTTCATGAGGAAAAAAATGAATAAAGGGGATATACTTATACTGGACTTTAGCAGAAATCTGGCAAATGGAGGACAGAACATTTCTGGGAAATATGAGCAAGTTCAAGCATGGAACATGCATAAACACACACATCATCATCATCATCATCATCATAGCTACACTATATGCCTGGCCTGACTCTTTTGTCTCTAAATCTAAGGAAGCACACACAATTTTCATTTTACCGGCCCCTTTTTGAAACTGTTAGGCATTTCATGTTTATCCTGACATATTTAATATTCTAGATTAAAATCACAGACTGTTAGAGCTGGAAGTTACCTTATATATACATAGTTTAACCAGTCAGCTATGTGACTGAACTACTTACACACTTTACCTCCACTTTCCCTTCACAAAAAGGTTGTCCTTTAAAATGACAGATACCATTGGGTCAATTTAAATGATTCAATTCACAATCAAATTTCCTTCTGCTTTTCAGAAAAAAATTCTATTATATAAAGTTAGGTTGGCCTCTATATAATACTTATTTATATTTTCGTTATAATCTGTCCAAATCATTTTAGTAACCATTCATAAATGTATCATTCCAAGTACTCTCATCCAATTAGAAATCAATTTAAAGCATTAATTAATTAATTCCTCCTCTATGTCTTCTCATCCTTTCTATCTCCCATATACATATATCTGGGAAAGACAGGAAAGTCAGAAAATGAAAAAATATGTGTTAGAAGAAGCTGAAGACAGCAACTGAAAATTCTCAGGAATAAATGGGATTGGAAGGGGCTGAGATGCCTTTGAAATATTCTTTGTCAGAAAACAAAATCACAGAGTGGATATTATAGACTTGAAAATGGAAAAACAATATTTATGCCTCAATCTGTGTCTTTTCACAATCATCTAAATATTGAATTGTACTATACATTAAGGATGCCTACTTTGTGCTTCAAAGCACAAAATACTTCCTTTGAAGCCAATTTTCTAGCATCCAAATTTCTGCCAGATTAAGAGAAAGAACTGAGATTAGCCCAATCAACAATGCAGTTTCCACAATAATCAAGTTCAAGGCTGTCTCCAGGGATGAAAGAGTGGAAAATATACCAATACAATTTAGGGTAATAAAAAATACCCTAATATTCCTTCATTGCTAGATGATTGTTAGAAAAGTGAAAAGGCAGATTGTAAAGGAGTCATCCAGACATGAAAATTAGTGCTGATTTGCATGGAAAGGAAAAATATGCAAAAAAACAGGGTCCAAGTTTAGCATACCACAGTAAATTAGTGAAGAGAGGCAAAAGCTTGATAATCTTCAAGTGTCCCAGGGCATCTAATATACAGTATGATCACTTATTTATAATGTGCATCTGATACCTTGGGTATAATATTTGCTCTTCTTGTCATTGAAAGCTCTCCCCTCTATGTGCTCTAAGTTTCAAGGGAATATTTGCAGTTTTCTTTGACCACCTTACCGCTCAAACTGGGTTAGTTCCCAACTTACATGTTCTCATTGCACTCTGAGGTTTCATTCAAAGCCCTATCCAAATGGTATTTTTTTTCTTTTTCGCTGCTATTTAAATTGACTTTTGTGTAATTCTTTTCGTTCATTTGACACTAATTTGTTGAGAATCTACACTGAGCCACGCACTGCATTAGAAACTGGGGTACAGTAGTGAATTTGACAGTCATGGATCCTGTTCACAGGAAGCTTGAAATCCATCAGAGGACACTGCAACTAATAGCACAATTCATTACTTAAGCACACTTGTACAAAAACAGTTTCCTTTGCTAGACTGTAAACTCGGTGAGGCATGACACTTTCCTGTCTTGTTCAGCCTTGGAGGGCCCTTAGTGGAACAGGTTAAGAAAACTTTTGCAACAGTTCAAAGCATCTCTAAGGTAGCGGTAAGTCTGTTCCTATAAGTTCTCAGAAGGCAACACACCAGGGTACCCCCTGGCCTGTGAGAAGACTTGAGTTTGCTTTTCTGAGTTCTAGAGGTTCAGTGGTTCAGGACCTTAGGCTGGATCAATCAGTGAGAATTCTGGCAAGGGAAGCTGTACTTGAAATCTGGAATTTACCTGGGCCCTGACTTTGCTGCACTTCTGAATTCTCAAGATTGATCCTGAGGTCCAGGGGACTTAATAGAGATAGTTTTGCAGTATATCAAGGCCTTTGGACAGAAAAAGGACAGGCTCAACAGCTACACATGAAGGATTCAGAGAGAATAAGTATAGATTCCCAAGAAAAAAGGAGAAGTTTGAATAAATCCCAGGACATGCTGAGACTTGGATTCTGAGGAATCTTAGTGGGGAACAGATGACTGCATTGTATAACCCTTCATTAAAACATTAATTTAAGAAAATCCTTATTGTCACTTTTGCTCATCAAAAATTTCAATCAAGGTAAGTTTAAATTTGTAAAAGAGAATATTTCTAGCTGCCCCAGGATGCTATGGAAAGGCTGAGGGCCACCATCTGTCCATTTATTCTACACAGGGGTAGTTCTCAAAATGCACATGGTTTATTTTTTAAAATTCAAGAATGTGTTCTTCAATGAACAGAAACAGAGAGCAGACAGCAAGCACAAACAACGAGGGTGGGGGATAAATAAATAAATAAATAAATAAATAAATAAATAAATCTTTTTTAAAAAAAGAACGTGTTATTTTTTTATTATAAAAGTACTACCCATTCCTACAGAAAAAAATCTGTGAAATGTCAAAAACTATATGTAAGGAAACAAAAGTCCTACCTCCCAAAGATAAGTACTATTAACATCTTGGTTTATATCCTTCCAAACATATTTTTCCTATGGGTAATTTGCATAGTACACCAGGGTCAGTATACTGTTAAACCCAAGTACAGATAATTTTTGGCTTGTCAGGACCCTCACCTACAATTTCTGGATTCTCCCTGTCTTAATACCCCTTTGGAACCCTGAGAAACAGACTTAAAGTGAAAGAACTGGGCTGGAGATATCAGTCTGGAAGTTATTAACCCCAAGTGGAAGCCAAAGCAGTTATGAGGGAAGGTTGTCTACCATTTATCAGGTACTGTGCTAAAGTTTCATTACATTGATTGTCTTTAATTCTCACAAAAACCTTTGAATCTGTATTATCTCTATTTTCAAATGAAGAAACTGAAACTCAGAAAAAAATAGGTGATACATTAGATTTCCAGTGTTGCCATAAAAAATTACTACAAACCCAGTAGCTTAAAACAACACAAATTTATTAGATTGCAGTCTTGTTTATTAGAAGGCTGGGCACAGCATGGCTCAACTGGTTCTCTGCTTAGAGTCTCACAAAGATTTGTCTGAGCTGCATTCCCTTCTGTATGTTCTGGGGATGAATCAGTTTCCAAGCTCATTCAGGATGCTGGCAGAATTCGGTTCCTTGAGGTTGCAGGACTAAGGTTCCCATTTCTTTGCTGGCTGTCAGCTGAAGGCTGTTCTCAGCTCCTAGAGGCTACCTGCATTCTTTGGTTCATTGCTCCCTTCGTCCATCTTCAAAGCCAGCAAAGGTGGGGTTGAGTACCTCCTACACTTGAAATCTCTCTGACCTCCTCTTCTGCCTCATCTCTCCCCTGCTTTCTTCCCATGCTGCAACTGTCTCACTCTTATGTCTCAACTGCCTTCCTCTTCTGCTTTTAAGAGTTCATATGATTACATTTGGCCCAACCAGATTATCCAGCATAATCTGCCTATTTTAAAGTCAACTGATTGACAAATTTAATTACATCTGCAAAATTCCTTCACAGCTGTACCTAAGTTAGTGTTTGATTGAATAACCATGGAATGGAAATCTTGGAGAAACTTCTTTAGAATTCTGCCTACCATAGTGATTTTCCCAAGGTCACACAGCTAATTAAGTGGTGGACCTGAAATTCAAATGCAGATCTTCTGAATCCAAAACAGTTTGATATGCATAACTCCTAAATTGTATTAACTAATATAAAGGAGGCTATATGACAGTCCAAGAAAGAGTATATAGAGAATGAGCAGAAGGCCAATTTCAGAGCTGTTTGGAATACCTGGCAGAAGGCTCTGCAAAAGTAAGTTCTCAATAAATAAATGTTGAGTGATTTGTATTAATAAATTATATATCACATATTAGAGCCACTCCCCAAGCCATCAGAACCAGAAAACCATAATTCTCTATATGACATTAGTATGAAAAATAGCTTTAAAAATAAAATCATTCTAAATTATTTATCTACATGCGCATATGGCTCCAGTCTGGCATGATCCTGTCCTTGTGGTCTCCCAAGCAATAGCAAATGATTCTGTCAGCACTCAGGCAAGCAAGGTGTCAATGTTGCATCTCCATCTGCTCTGTCTAAGGAACTATGGTGGGGAGGGGCTCAATCTGCCTCTGGATTTAGGAAAAAGCTTGTCATCTTTGAACAGATTAAGATTTCATCAAAGGCTTACGTATTTTCAAGATATGCTTTGGGTTAGCCTTTTGGCCTCTAATTTGGGATATATTGGAATCTGACTCAAGACTCTAGATTATGGACACAGGGCAACATGGGGGCCAGTCCAAACCATAGGATAAAAAAAATCCAAGTACTGGAGGTAGGAATTAGTATAGACTCAGAAAAATTAGATGCTTTTTCTCTTTATTTGGAACATAAAAAATAAAAGTAAAACTCCTCTAATAGGTTCTATCTTTCTTTATCTCTTGTTTACGACCACTCTCTCAGCCCCCAATGCCCCCCACAAGCATATTCATATGTACACATAAACATACATACACACTCATACACACATGTGCATGCAAATGAATGCAGAATCTAGCCCATTGAGAGCAAGAAAACGGAGGAGTTCAGAAGTAAAAGTCTGATGAAGAAATTTTGAGGTGACCGTGTGCAAGCCCTGAAAGTAGGCAATGGAACTAAGAGTAGTCTCTCTCATCTATAATTGACTGGTACCACATGGTTCTGTTTTAAGATCAAAGTCCATAAATGCCCATGATCTTGCTGACCTCAATATAGCCATTTGCTCAGAACTATAGACTTTTTCTTTCCCTGAAATATTCCATTAGTAAACCAAATATGTGACCCTTATGAGATCTAGATCTTCATCCATATTTTCAAGCAGCTGTCTGCACCTTTGAGCTTCAGTACTCTGAGACCTGTTCGGACTTCAAATAAGAATAAAAGGGATAATAATAAGGGAAATAGTTCATTTATTCATATTCTGCTTCTATTCATAGGGTAGATTGGAAATAACTATGGAACCTACATAGCAAAATGTTTTTAAAGCTATTGATTCTATAAGACAAGTGACTCAGAATTATAGTTCACATTGGCATCTCTGGGAACCTTACAGTGCAGGAAAATTCATCAAGTGTTTATTGTGTGTTTAGGACAGTGTTCCCAGTGTTTTTCACAGTGTATAAAAAATAGGTGTTCAATTACTGTTTAAAACAAACTGCTCTTAGGTAATTCTATCATCAAAAAGACAAGTGTTTGGAAAACGTCCTCCATTTCCCTGGCTGGCATCTGAGGAGTTTGGAAAGAATCAGAATTCATTCCTAGAAATGGATCTGCTAATCAGGATGCTGGAATGAAAAAAAAAAAAAAATCTTGGGGCTCAAGCCAAATTAATAAATAGGTAAATTTAGTTTTATTTGCTTTGGCTATCATGTGTTCTAAAGCTGATCTCCTATTTATTGCTTAAGGAACAACATTAAAACACTTCTCAAGTTGAGTTGGTGGAGTAATAAAAGAAAGATAAGCATTGAAAATTGAAACTCAGTAGAACTGATTCATAATAGGTGACTCTGACCGTCTTGGAAAGGTTCTTTCTTTCGGAGAAGAGTTATAACTGTGTTAATGTGTGATAGGAAAAGTGTCACTGGAGTCTTTTCTAATGCCAGTTAAGAATCCACAGTGAGTGACATGTGAAAACTGCAAAAAAAAATGGTCATCAATTTAAACTGCATTGGAATTTCCATGGTATGAAATGAAGTCGTGGTGAAAAAATATGGAAATGTATTACACGGGAATAATTTGTCAGTTTTCAGGGAAGAGTGGGTTCTGGCCATTTCTTTGAATTATTGACAAAAAAAAAACAAAACCAGAAGTCAAGTCTAGCCATGATTCTGTCATAAAAATAAAATTATGGAACTCAAGAACACTTCCTTCCCTTTATTCTAACCCTGTGCTCAAAAACCACCCTTTCCATTTATAATTTGGTTTCCTAAGTGACTTGTCCATCCAGAGGGAATGTCCTGAGCAAATGATAGATATGAATTATCACACCAGATCCAGCTGAAATTAATAAACTAGTCCCTAGTTTATATGTCAGTCTTTCACACGTGTAGTTACTGTGCCGAAATCCCCCAGAAGTGAGTTTCTGTATCTGCAAAACTAAGGATCTGATCTTGAACCAATGAGAAACTTGCAATCAGCCTGCCTATTGGACCATTTTTTAACAAATCAATTTTATTGGTATGTATTAATAAGGCATATAATTCATCCAAGTTATACAATCAATGGTATTTGGTGTAATTACATAGTTGTGCATTCATCACTTCAATCAATATCAGAGATTTTCATTATATCAATAATAATAAACAAAAAACCAAACAAATAAATAAGAAAATTCTTCACCTCTCAATCTCTCTTTGTTCAACCTAGGGCACATAGCTGCTATTTCTGGCTATTCTTGCACAGTTATTTATTTATTTATCAAACAGTTTTATTGAAATATATTCACATTCCATACGATCTATCCAAAGTATGTAATCAAGGGATTTTAGTATAATAAAAATGCTGTGCATTCATCACCACAAAAATTTTTAGAACAATTTCATTACTCCAGAAAGAAAAGCTCCACACTTCTTAGCATACCTTCCTCAGCCCTACATAACCACTAATCTAATTTCATCTTTGAAAATTGATTTAGGACAACTAGCAAGATGGTGGAAGAGTAAGGAGCTCCTAGAGTCAGCTCGTGATACAGGACAGTTAGTAATCACCCAGAGCTATTTAAGCACCTGTTTGGGAGCTCTAGGAGACCAGAAGAGCATCCTACAACATCCTTGAAAGAATGGAAGGAGGAGACTGTCCATCTGCAAAGAAGACTCATAAGTAGAGCCCTCCAAAGCCATGGAGGCTGGTACCCATCCTCCACTTGCGGCACAAGCCGCCTCAGGAGCTATTCTGCTGCTGGAATTGTAAACTCCACTTCCCCAAAACAGGGGAGGACGAGACTCTTGGGCATCAACTTCAGCTACTAATTAGTAAATTTGGTGGGCTAAAGTATAACCCTAAGAACAGCTAAAGTTTGAAACTGTACAAGTCACAGAGGTCAGTAGCTGCCATTATGACTCCACCCCCAGGATGAGGGGAAGGCGGGCTGACCGAAAATCACAGTGCTAATAGCGACCAGTTTCTTTCACCCAGATCGGCCTGCAGGCCTAGCCTAGGCTTCAGCCTTCTAGCAAGGAGGAAGCTGGCAGACCTTGTACGAGCCTCTCTGGATAACTGCAGGTATATTCAGCAGGCAGACTGAAAAGTCAGAAGTCTACCGGAGCAGCTGTGGTCATTTTGGATGTGCACAGAATATATTGCTGCCCACACCAGCAGCTCAATCCCTGTCCTAGGCAGGGGAGAAAGGGGGTTGAAGCTTCATCAGTTCTCTCTGAGCAACTACAATCTAGGCCATCATGACTTGGATTATTCCACACAACTGTGTCTCTGTCCCTATCCCTGGCAAAGGAGAAAGGTAGGAAAAGCTTCACTGGCCCTTGGGGCAATGAGGGTAGCTTGAACCTCCACAGCTTACAGCACCAACTACATCCTTGGCTACTACTACACGACCAGCAAGGGAGAAGGGCAAGAAAGCCCTGAACTAAAGAGAGAAACTGCACCCAGAATAAATACAGCTAGTAAGCCACGTGCCAAGACACCAACGAAAAATTAGAATCCACACCAAGAAACACGAAGATATGGCCCAGTTAAAGGAACATGATAAGCCTCCAGATGACATAAAGGAGTTGAGACAACTAATCATAGATGTTCAAACAAATCTCCTTAACAAATTCAATGAGATGGCTAAAGAGATTAAGGATATTAAGACATTGGATGAGCACAAAGAAGAAATTGAAAGCATACATAGAAAAATAGCAGATCTGATGGGAATGAAAGGCACAATAAATGAAATTTAAAAATCAGTGGAATCATATAACAGCAGATTTGAGGAGGCAGAAGAAAGCATTGGTGAGCTTGAAGAAATGGCCTCTGAAAGAAAACATACAAAGAACAGATGAGAAAAGAATGGAAAAAATTGAACATGATCTCAGGGAACTAAACAACAGCAAGAGAAGTACAAACATGCATGTTGTGGGTGTCCCAGAAGGAGAAGAAGGGAAAAGAGCACAAGGAATATTTGAAGAAATAATGGTAGAAAAATTCCCAACCCTATTGAAGGACATGGATATCCACGTCCAAGAAGCACATTGTACTCCCATCTGAATAAATCTGAATAGACCAACTCTGAGACACATACCAATCAAAAGGTCAAATGCCAAAGACAAATAGAGAGTTCTGAGAGCAGCAAGAGATAATGCCGATTTCTCATCAGAAATCATGGAGGCAAGATGAAGTGGTATGATATATTTAATATACTGCAAGGGAAAAACTTCCAGCCAAGTTTCTTATACCCAGCAAGATTGTCTTTCAAAAAGGAGGGTGAGTTTAGAATATTCACATATAAACAGAAACTGAGAGAGTTTATAACCAAGAGACCAGCTTTGCAGGAAATAATAAAGGGTGTGCTACAGCCTGAAAAGAAAAACAGGAGAGAGAGACTTGGAAGAGAGTCTAGAAATAACGATTATATCAGTAAAAGTAACTAAAAGCCTCAAAAGAGTGGTGAAAATAAAATGTGACAGATAAAACCCAAAAACTAAATATTTAGGAATAAACTTAACCAATGATGTATTGTATTCAGAAAATACAACTCATTGTTTAGTGAGTTGTTTAACTCATTGTTAAAATAAATCAAAAAAGACCTAAATAATTGGAAGAACATTCTATGCTCATGGATTGGAAGACTAAATATCATTAAGATGTCAATTCTTCTCAAATTGATATACAGATTCGGTGCAATCCTGATAAAAATTCTACCAGCATTTTAAAAATAAATGGAAAGCATGATTCTCAGATTTATTCAGAAGGGTAAGGGGTCCTGAATAACCAGAAACTTCTTAAAAAGGAAAAGCAAATTTGGAGGACTCTCACTTCTGGACATTAAATCATATTATCTAGCTACAGTGGTAAAAATTGCATGGTACTGGCATGAAGACATACACATAGACCAATGGAAACAAACTGATGTTTTAGAAACAGACCCTCACATCTAGGATCAAGAGATTTTTGAAAAGCCAGTCAAACCCACCCAGGTCAGGCAGAACAGTCCATTCAACAAATGGTGCTGGGAGGACTGGATATACACAGCCAAAAGAAGGAAAGAGGACCCCTATCTCACATCTTATACACAAATTAACACAAAATGGAACAAAAACCTAAATATAAAATCAAGAACCATAAAGTTTCTAGAAGAAAATGTAGGAAAATATCTTCAAGACCTGGTGGTAGGTGGTAAATTCTTAAAGGAGATAAGAAGAGGAATGAGATGGACTACTGATGTTTAATGTATGTAGAAGTTTTAATTAACCTTACTGTGAAAGTGTAGAAATGTATAGAGTTGATGGGAACACATTATAATGAGTAACAGCTGGTTTATAAATGGGGCTGTGGCTGAAAAGGGTAGTCTAGGGATGTAAATGCCAATTGACAGAAAGTTAGAGAGTAATCTAGGGACTGACTAACACAGTAATCCCAGAGGTGGATGAGAATTGTAGTTGATGGTACAGATGCAAGGGTGTCCTTTGTGAGCTAGAACATATATACATCACTATTGCAGAGTGGTGGGAATGTGAAGAAGCATGGGAAAAATACAATTGGAATGACGTATGGACTGTGGTTAACAGTAATAATGTAATGTTCATGCATCTATGCCAAAGATGTACTGTTGATAATGGGGGAGTATGGAAAAAGTGTGCCAAATGTACACTATGAACCTGGTAATAATTTGATAGTATTATCTCATAATCTGTAACAAATGTGCCACCATGGTATGATGTGTTGATAGAGGGGGATTGTATCAGCATTCTGCACATGTGCATGGTTGTTTTGTAAGTTCACAACTTCTGTCATAAAAATATATTTAAGAAATAATAATAAGGTAGGTTGGGGGAAAATACACCAAATGTAAGATAAGGACTATAGTTAGTAGTAAGGTTTTGATGATATTCTTTCATAATTTGTAACAAATATCTCATAACAATGCAAGGTGTTGGTGGTGGGTTGATGTATGGGACCCTTGTATGATGTTATGCATGTTTGCTCTATAAGTTCACAACTTTTACTATACACTTATTGTTTATTTATGTTTATGTATAAATGATATAAAAGTAATAATAATAATAGGGTGGGTTGGGGGAAAAATACAACAATTATAAAATACTTTCGTTAGTAGTAATATTTTAATCATTAGTTAGAAATGATTCACAACAATGCAAGGTATTGGTGGTAGGGTGAGGTATGAGAGCCTTGTATGATGTTATGTATGTTTGTTTTGTAAGTTCACAGCTATTACCATACACTTATTGTTTATGTATATTTATGTGTGAGTGATATACTTCAATAAATGAAAAAATGAAAAATTGATTTATATTTACATTTTACATAAATGGAATTACACAATATTTTACACAATATATTTAGTTCATAGTAGTGCAATCATACAGTATTTGTCCTTTTCTGTCAGGTTTGCTTCACTCAACATAATATACTCCAGGTCCATCCATGTTGTCTTATGCTTTACAACTTCATTTCTTCTTACAGCTACATAATATTCCTTCCTGTGTATACACCATAGTTTGTTTAACCATTCTTTAGGTAAAGGACACCTAGGTTGTTTCCAGCTCTTGGCAATCATGAATAATGTCGCTATGAACGTCAGTGTGCAGTGTCCCAGTCACTGCCCTCAGTTCTACTGGATATACACCCAGTAGTGGTATTGCAGGGTGTGGCAGTTTGATGTAATTATGAATTCCAAAAATATAATTGAATCATGCTTGTAAACTGATCTGTTAATTTGGGCATGATTAGGTTAGGATTAGGGCGTTGAGTCCCACCCCTTGGTGGGTGGGGAATTGAATATAAAAGGCAAGGCAAAGGACAGTTGAAGCAGTTTTTTGAGAAGAAATTTTGATGTTGGAAAGAAGGCCCCAGGAGAAGAGAAGCAAGCTGTTTGCCTGATCGTTTACAGCTGACCTTCTGGAGGAAATAGGAGCTAAGCCCAGAGAGAAACGCAGCCCTGGGAAGAGAGGAACCCCAGAAGCCTGAACCGTGGCAAATGCCGGCAGCTGTCTTGCTCTAACACGTGGCAATGGCCTGTGGTGAGAGAAGAAACTTAATGCTTTATGGCCTGGTCTCTGTGGACTTCTACCCCAAATAAATACCCTTTATAAAGACCAACCTATTTTTGGTATTTTACATTAGCACACGTTTGGCTAACTAATACACAGGGTCACATGGAAAATCTATATTCAACTTCTTTAGGAACTGCCAAACAGTCCTGCACAGGGGGTGTACCATTCTAAATTCCTACCAACAGTAAAAAAGCATTCCTAACTCACCCCATCCTCTCCAACACATGTAGTTCTCTGTCTTTTTAACAGTGCCCATTCTGATAGGTGTGAAATGATATCTCATTGTAGTTTGGATTTGAATTTCCCTAATCATTAGTGATGTTGAGCATTTCTTCATGTGTTTTTTGCCATTTGTATTTCTTCTTTGGACCTATTCTTTTGCCCATTTTTTAATTGGGTCATTTGTCTTTTTATTATTGAGTTGTAACATCTCTTTATATATCCTGGATATTAAACTCTTATCAGATATGTGATTCCCAAATATTTTCTCCCATTGAGTTGGCTGCCTTTTCACCCTTTTGACAAAGTCCTGTGAGGTGCAAAAGTGTTTAATTTTGAAAAGGTTCCATTTGTCTATTTTTTCTTTTCTTGCACGAGCTTTGGGTGTAAGGTCCAAAAAACCACCACCTATTACAAGGTCTTGAAGAGGTTTTCCTATATTCTCTTCTACTAGTTTTATGGTCCTGGCTTTTATATTTAAGTCTTTGATCCATTTTGAGTTGATTCTTGTATATGGAGTGAGATAGGGGTCCTCTTTCATTCTTTTGGCTATGGATATCCAGTTGTCCCAGCACTATTTGTTGAAAAGACTGTTTTGTTCCGTTAACATTAACTTGGTGGTTTGTCAAAAACCAGTTGATAGTATACATGAGGGTTTATTTCTGGATTCCCAATTCTATTCCACTGATGTATATGTCTATATTTATTCCAGTACCATCCTGTTTTGACCACTGTAGCTTTGTAATATGTTTCAAGGTCAGGCAGTAAAATTATTTCCATGTTGCTCTTCTTTTTTAGAATTCCACAGAACTTCTTAATTTCTGTTTTATCTTGTGTATTTCTTTTCACGTTTAGTGTCTGCCTATTCCCCCTCAAAAATGTTAACATCAAGAATGTTAAGGGCACCATGGTAGGTGATCATTAATTGATTGCTAAATAATAAATTAAGGAAATTCCCTAAATAGTAACAGCTAATTCTAGGCAGATGTACGGCATACTCCCATTTCATGATTTTGTAAATTTAAATTAAGATAGAAATAATTTATTGATTTCATCTGTGGTAAACTAAGATGAATGATTTCTTAAAGAAATACAATCTGAGGTTAGACAATCATTTTTTTAGGATAGTTTTTTTGAAAATGGATGAGTGCCAAATAAAAAAAAAACATTTTATTTAGAAATAACTTGACAGAAGTGAGCCCCTTAGTTATATTTATAAAATGAAGTTTTATTTTATTAATAGCAATGACATGTACATGAATTTGTAAATGGCAGTAGTGATAAATGTAATTTGGTATTTATTTATATAAAATCTTTGGAGCCTTAGAAAGAACTCCATATTTGTTTATCGACCGGAAACCTGCTGCTTGTAAAATAAAGGTTGAACTGCCAATGTGGAGTCTGTGATAGGCTGAATAATGCCCCCAAAGTTATCCAAGTCCTAATCTCTGGAACCTGTGACTGTTACCATATTTGGCAAAAATGGATGTGCAAAAGTGATTAAATTAAAGATTTTGAGATAAGAAGATGATCCTGGATTATCTAGGTGAACGCTACATGCAATCACAAGGGTACTTAGAAGGATTGAGAGGGAGGCTTGAGACAGAAGAAAGAAGACTATGTGATAGCCTCAGGAGATACAGAGAGAGAGAGAGAGAGAGAGAGAAAGAGAGAGAGAGAGAGAGAGAGAGAGAGAGAGAGATTTGCTAATACTATGCGGCAGATATTGAGGAGAGAGGAAAGGACCACAAGCAAAGGAATTCAAAGAATTAATTCTAGAAGTTGGAAAAGACAAGGAAATGGATTCTCTCCTAGAGACTCTGGCTCGAGCCTCTGGAGGGAGCATGGCCTTGGTTCCATGATTTTGGCCCAATAAGACTAGTATTGGACTTCTGACCTCCAAAAGTGTAAAATAAATTTGCTTTGTTTTAAGCCACCAAGTTTGTGGTACTTTGTTACAGCAGCCATTGGAAATATGAATATTGAAAGAATATTTAGTTTCATTAACCCATATGAAGAATTTCCCTCATTATTGCTAGAAAAAGTGAAAAACGAAGAATTTCTACATTAAAAAAAAATAGAAGAACACTTCAAAACTAAGGAAATAGAAACTGATCCTATTGCTTTCTTTTAAAATTGATGCAGTTTGCATCAGAAAACCAGAATTATTGCAAATATAGAAACCACTTTACCTAAAAAATCTTTGAAGAAATTTGGCTTTATTTTTAGATACTAGCAATCCAGCCTGAGATGTGCCATACCAACACCATCTGTGAGGTTTACATCAGGAAGTGAATGTTTTTAAGACTTCTGGAAAAAGACAACTTTACATCCTTACATGGTAGGTGAGTTTTGATGAGAAATACCTTTTAAATAATTAGAAATCAATAAAAGATACATGGATTATCGGTCATTTAGTCATAAATATTTTTATTAGAAGAATATCAAGAGTTTAATGTTTCAGGATGTTGGGCAGATTAATTATTCTATTGAGAATTTTGAGTTGTTTCTTCCTAAATAAATTATATGGAAAGCTGTATTAGGCAGGGGTCTCTCGGGAAACAGAATCAACAGGAGATATCTGTCAATAATATGAGATTTTATAAGAGTATCTCACACAACTGTGGGGATGCACAAGTCCAGGTTCTGCAGGCAGGCTGCAAACCAGGGGCTCCGATGAAAGTCCAATGAAAGGTCCTTGATGAGTTTCTTGGAGAAGTTGGCTGTCCAAAGACGAGCTGGGAAATTCTCTCTGAATGTTGAAATCGCTATCCCTTTTAAGGCATTCAACTGATTGGATAAAAGCGTCATCCATTGCTGATGCAAGCTCCCTGATTGATGCAGATGTAATCAGCCATCCACAAAGTAAACTCACTGGTGATCAAAATCCATAAATGCACTTGTATTACAATTAGCCCAGTGCTTCCTTGACCAAACACATGGACACAATTACCTTGCTGAGTTGACACATTAGCCTAACCATCACAAGAGCTAAGAGAGTATACTTACATCCTGGCAATGGTAGGATGGCATACTCAACATATATTCATCTTCACTTAAATTTTCTAGAAGATAAATGCACCTTAGAAGTCAACATGGATTTTGATGTGTCATTTGTCATTTAAAAAGGGGGAGAGTCCACATGAAGAATACAAAAATAAAACATCATTAATGAAACAAGTGCTCCCTGGGGAATAGTTGTTGAGTTGGGGAGTGAAACTTTATTTTTTTACAAAGCTTGAGTAATCTGAAAGGACTGACCCCATTAAGGCTTACTCTAATGATCATTCAGTTTAAGGCTAATAAAAACAAACAACTATTCTTTCAAGTACCAAGACATAAATTTTGTATCAGTGAGTCTATATTTTGCAAAAGAAGAAAATAATATCTGTGAATTTTTGTTTTGGAGTTTTTTTTTAAAGATTTATTTAATTATTTACTTTTATCCATTTTTGCTCCACCCCCCACCCCACCCCCCACCCCACGTTTTTGCTGTTTCTGTGTCCATTCGCTGGGCAACTCTCTGTGTCTGTTTCCTGCCCTCTGTTTTCATCCTTCTCCTCCTGTCTTCACTGGGATTCGATCCTCAGAATCTCTGATGTGGGAGGGAGGCATCCTACTGCCTGTGCCACCTTAGTTCCTGGTTTTTCGGTGTGTCTCCTCTTGGTTCTCCCTTGTGTCACTCTCCTGTTACGTCATCATCTTGCTGCATGGCTCACGGGGGCTGGCAGCGCATGTTGCTGGTCAGGAACCAGGTCCTTGAAAACGGTGCCAGTGATGAGAAAGAAAGAATAAGACAAAGAGAAGAAAACTGGGATCAGGGGACTCTTCATCCAATATGGAGAGAAGAGCCCAGCCACACCATAGAGCGTGGCTTTTATTTGGTTTTTGAATCAATAGATAAGTGACAGTTTACATTCTTGAAGGGTTTACATCCCTGCATGTAGCAGATGTTGTAAATCTTATCTAACATACAAAATACTCAATAGAAGCTCAGGATGTTTCCCCACCCAGCTACTATAAGATCCTATCTCATCAAGAGACTAGGCTCTTATCTCCTACATTCCAGGGTGATCTGCTTATTGTCAGTAGTCATGGCCTTTGAAACTCCATCATTTCCCCGTTTTTTTATTAAATTTTTTCAGTGAAGACTATAGGAACCATTATATAAGCTGATACAAGGTGACCTCCTGTCACACTTGTCTTCTTCCATAGACTCTTGTGACTGTGCCTGTCTTAGGTTGTCCTCCTCTGAGAATCTTACCCATCATTGGCCACCAGTTAAGCCTTTAAGCTCTTACATGGAAGGCAATTTCATTAATATTTATACTTCTTCAGGTTCCTTAAGTGAATATTTTTGTGCAGATAATTAGTATTAAGATTAAGGGGTTATTAGTAGAATCTTTCTACTAAATAATGCAAAATTAGTTTTTCATGGCCAAGTTTCTTAACATAAATGCATTTATCTGGTCTAATTTTTCATTTTTTCTATGAATATATGTTATTACTCTAGCCTTGACAATACAATTAAAATGCATATAACAATAATTTAAAATCCAATCCAAAATGATATTTGAACTGTTTTTTGTTTCCTCCAGTGAAATGGAAAATTTCAGACCATTTTTATGCCAGTCCTTAACATTTTGTTGAGTCTGGACTTCTTGATGCAGGGCTGTGCCAGCAACGGCTGCAGTGGTTATGATGCCAATCAGTCCCAAAATTCCTGCTATTAAAAGTCCAATCAGTCTTTTAGTTCTTTTTAAATAACGGTTGAGGAAATACCACAGCAACTGGGATTCTGGAGACTGCTGCCAATGTCTGGTCATCTGAATTGGTAGCCATAGTCCTTTTCTTTTCTTGCTATAAAAAGAGTTTGATTTTCCTGCAAATATGAATTCTTAAGACATGTAAATAAAGAGCAGTTGTAGCAACTAATGTTCCTTTCACCAAAAGTTACTTTTCCAATGATAAAAACTATAAGATCTTGTACACATACTGTAAGAAATTGAGTTGATTTTCTTTTTAAAATAGTAATATTAGTTTTATTGCCTTGCCATTCAAAAATTGGACCAGTTCCCAAAAACAATTTTCACAAATAACTTTGAGTTTTGTTAAGTTTAGTGTCCCATGGTTGTGGGATATATCTTTCTTGATTTTTCCAAATTATTGAGCTGTTAGTAAGTGCTGTATTACCAAATTACCAGAAATAAGGATTACTATCATTAGTAATTATAGTTGAATTATTAATGAACTAAGATATGGTTGTGTTTTCAATAGGTTTCGGTATCCCTATGAGGGCCCAATCCTTTACAATTACATAGGAATCATTAAACAGCACAACCTCTGTAAGCCCATGACAAATATGCAATTTGTCATTAAGTAATCTGTTGTGAAAGGGACATATAAGATTTACCATATTTTCTGGTGTATATCGTAAAGAAGGGAAAATGAGAACATAAATTTGAGTTTGATTTTTCCTTGTTAAAACTACACTATGATTTTTAGGTTGCATGCATACAGAACCATATCCAATACAAAGAGGGCGGTCTATAAAAGGTAAAATTAAATTTTCTATAAATTACCCTTCTTCTTTTGGCTTTAAGGGTAGTCGTATATCTCTATAGGTCCTGGAAAATGGTGAGATTGATTAAGATAAATTGGATAAGACTCATCATCCCAAGTTAACAGCTCTAGAAGAGGTGGGTTGGTTATGTATGCCCAATAAGTGTAATTATGATGTGGTATCTTACCTTGACCTAATAATTAATCCAATGTGAAACCACCATGTCCATGGTTTAAGTTATGGCAGCATCTTCAATTCTAGGCTTGATTCTTCTAGAGCAGATATACTGCTGTTTTCCTGTTTCTGTAATGGTAAGAGCAAAACCTCGGCCCAAAAATTTTACCTCTCCTTTTTCCCATTTATTGGTTGTTTCATTTTTTAATATATAGGCTGTACACCCTTTTCATTTTTATTCTTTTTATTAACCTTCTGTTGTCTTTCTGCTGCTGTGGTATTAGAAATTTGTTGTCTATTAAAAATTTTAAGGTAAGCAATGCTTTAGATAGTTTGTCTTTAGCAGATTCTCCTCCATCTCTCCCTTTTTGTTTTTGTAACATTAATTTTATTGTTTATAAACAAGGGTTTAACTGTTATATTCCAATCTTTATAATATGTATACATACATTCACATGCTTACCAAACCAGGGGATACACTGATATACTTGGCTTATTGTTGGCTAGAGTTCTTGATAGATACAAGATAAATTTTAATATGTATATTTAGTTTAATAAGCCTATACTGACAATTAGAGAGAGAAACATGAATAGCATAATCAATTAAAATACCAAGTTAATATTGAACAAAGTTACAGAATGACATATAAATAGAGCAGTTATATATATATATACATACATACCATTATTTAACTTTTAGCTGGGAAGTGTTGAATTAGCAACTGATACTGTGTTTAGGATTGATTAATTTGATACTATAGATGTCAAATTGTGAGTATTTTGCTAATTCCTGAGGAAGAGGCCAGCCTCCCCAGGAAGGAACACAACACTCCTTGGGCAGTATATTTTAAGGGTTATGTATCAATCCCTGGGAGAATGGCCAGCTCCTCCAGGGAGGAATACAACACCTTTTGAAATGTACTTTATCTTTTTTAATTTGTTACAAAGCATCCTTGATGTGCTTACTGTTTTAGTTTCCAATTTTTTTTTGAAATATGAATAATGTTAAGATTTACATATACATATAACATACAAGTTATTAAATTACTTAAGTATGCAATGTAGTGCATTTAAATTTTGATTATTAAAGTATGTTATACATAATTTATAATTACAGTAGAACCAGCAGACATTTAATGAATAAACTTTTATTTTTTATGTATTTAAAAATTTTAGTAGCATGATTAGAATGACCTTAATTTTTTTATTTTTTATTTTGTACAGTTTGAGTCATAGGTAAAAATAAATTATTATTTCCTATTTGAGCTGTGGGGCAATACATTAAATTTAATTTATTGTTGGTTGTTTTACAGAAATGGGAATGTGGGCTGGTTTGACTTGTTTAAGAAGATTAATTTTTTTGTGACAAACTGGTAATATTTGGGACTATTGCACATTGCACTGGTGTTATTTTAATTTGCTGTCATTTACTGTTATGCACTACCCCTGGCAGCCCTTAATGGCTGCTTCCTTTCTGTAGTTATAGACTTGTGTTTTTTTTGTTTTGTTTTTGTTTTTTAGTAGAGATGGAATGAATCAGATAAACGAGATAAAACATCCACCTTTTGATTTTTAGACAGAGAGGTAGATTTATATAATAATTAAAATTATGATTAATAACAGTATACTTTTATTTAATATTACACTGAAACATTATTAAATTTTCAGTAATTTTATACACCTTTAAAGTAATTATATAATCCTTTTATTCATATAACTTTAACTGTTATAAAATTAAGAAATTTCTTTTAATTGTACAATAGTTTTAAATACTTTATTTAACTTATATCACATGAACGTAACTATCTTTAGTATTTTATGTTTTTTTTAGGTAACAGACTAAATCATTTGTAACAGTTTGAAATAAAAAGCTTCTTTTTGAGAAAGCAGGTTTAAACATTATGTTCTTTTAAAAGTGATAAAACTTGTTTTTTCAAGGAAACATTAAGGTTAAAGTATAAGAAGCTACTTTGATAAAACACTTTCTTTTTTGCATACTGATTATTCAGGAGAAAGACTGTGTAAATTTTTATTAAAACAGATTAATGATGAGAAACTTTGAGAAAGAATAAAACTTTAACTTTGTTTTAATAACTAGGCATTTTATCTTAGGATAAGATTACTTTCTTTTCTTTAGTAATAAAATCACATTCTATATACCTTCCATATTTAAGTTACCACAATGATTTTGGAAACTGTTTCTAAGCAAACTTCTGACAATATACAATTATCATCAACATTAAACAAACTTGTTAGAATAATGATTTAGTTTCTTTATAACTATTTTTATTATTTTTAATTAACACCCATATTTATTTATTAATATAAGCACTTATTTAATGTTGGCCATTTGAATAGAGCTCTTTTAATAATTTTTATTCATCAATTTAATATTACCATCCGGAGGTATCAAAATATACACTGACACTGGACAAACAGACAAACACAAAACAAGTTACAACACATCAATAGAAACATACATCTCTGATTTTTCCACTTTTGAGAACCTTTCTGGAAACTGTATTGTTAAGTTTTCTTACTTTTTCAATGGTTTAATTTTATTAGCCTTTATCATCCCACAGCCTTATCATTATGTAAGCAGTACGAGGTTTATAAAGTTGCTACTGGAACTGAAGGGTTAACATCCACAGCTGGAGTTGAAGAGCTATTAATAGCTTGAAAAGTGCCCTAGGGAATCCCTTCATGGTTGCCTCTGTAGGAGGCTCTGGGTGGTCACTTTCAGAGCATTCATAGTCATACAGGTGTAAATTGGCCTTAAGCTGATCAGAGACAGAATCCTCCTCATCTCCTCCACATTTTTAGAGGGGTTACTAAATTCTGTTTGAAGAGGTTTAAGAGCCAGAGTAATAAGATGTTTAGCTGTATCAGAAATGTGAGGAATATTCAAATAAGCTCCTCATTGGTATAATAAGTCTCTTCTCCATAAGTTTCCCAATTTATTAATGATACTGCCATTCTTAAGATATCTAGAACGGCATTCATTGGCCCAGAGTAATCCTTTCCAGCATGTTGGACACACATGAGTTGGTATTGATCTATTATTGCTGCTGGATGGAGCTCTCACACCAGTTTTGGCTCGGCAATCTTTTTTCATATGACCTGGTTTTCCACCCAGTCCTTGCACCAATCCTTGAGTATAAGGAGAATTAACACCATATTGAGTGCATGCTTGTTTTAATTCTTTGATAGTTTTAAAAGGAATAGGAGCATGCTCATACTGTACACCCCCTTGGGGATTGTCAGCATCTACTGGAATTTGAGTTACTGTTACTGGAAAAGTAGAAAAAAGTTGCATAGCCTCTGAATATCCTTCTCTACTTCCCTGTGCTATACTTTTCATAATTGAAGAGGATGGTGCGGGCACAAAAACAGAAACTTTAGGAGGGTCATCAAATGTTGTAAAAAATGGATCAGTAGATACCTTAGGAGGCTCAGATGCTGGTTTAAAAGACAATAAATCATCTTTTGAAGCGGACGGCATAGCGACCGCTGGAAAAGTTCCATAAACTCCCTTTTTCTTTTCCTTCTTTCTATTAGACATGAGTTTATCTGTTCCTGCCTGTTCACTAACCCCCTCATGTATATTTTCATCAAAATCACCATTAGCTTGTTCTGCTATCGGTCCAGCAATAGCAGTATCCTGTTTACAATTTTCATCTTCATCTGATTGTAAAGGTTCAAGAGCAACAGAAATAAGACTACACAAAGACCATACATGAAGGGGAATTATTTCTCCCTTTTGATGAGCTCTTTTTAAAGCTTTCATCACTAACTTCCATTGTTCCAGGTTTAAAATATCCTGCCCTTGCGGCTGAAACCAATAACAATGTTTCTGTATAAGAGAAAAAAATTCCTCAAAAGCCGAAGATTTAATAGTTACACCGGTGCATTTTAATAAAATTTTTAACACTCTAGAGAACTCTTCAAAGTTCGACTGCTGATTACCCATTACCCTGATGATTTCAAGGATGAAGCTTACCTTTTCTGTTTTCTTTTTCTTTTAAAACCGCCCTCAGGAGCTCCTTGGTCGGCGCACTGACTGAAAGAAAAGTTTCGTTTTCAGAGCCCCACGTTGGGCGCCATATGTTGCTGGTCAGGAACTGGGTCCGTGAAAACCATGCTGTGGAGGAGAAAGAAAGAATAAGACAAAGTGAAGAAAACTGGGATCAGGGACTCTTCGTCCAATATGGAGAGAAGAGCCCAGCCCACACCATAGAGCGTGGCTTTTATTTGGTTTTTGAATCAATAGATAAGTGACAGTTTACATTCTTGAAGGGTTTACATCCCTGCATGTAGCAGATGTTGTAAATCTTATCTAACATACAAAATACTCAATAGAAGCTCAGGATGTTTCCCTACCCAGCTACTATAAGATCCTATCTCATTATCATGAGACAAGGCTCTTATCTCCTACATTCCAGGGTGATCTGCTTATTGTCAGTAGTCACTGACTTAGAATCTCCATCAAGCCCACCCACTCCTGAAGCCTGGCAGTGCACCTGCTCACGGAGCCTGAAGGCCCACGCCTTCTATATTTTTCTTTTTTAATTTTTACCAGGAGGTCCCAGGGGTCAAACGCAGGTCTCTACATAAGGGAGATGGACGCCCAACCACCCAAGCCACATCTGTCCCCCTGCTATATTTCTTAAGGTTGACCAAAGATACCCAAAGTTACAGTCTTTTCCCATACAGGATGGTCATATAATAAGTCAGGCTTAGTTTATCACCAGCATTCTAAACACCAGACCTAGGGAGAAAAACTAGGTCTGGGGACACATGCATGGTTTCTAATATAGTGAATGTTTAGCCTACCCTGATTATCACAAAATCAGGACAGCAAGAATATTCACGTGGAATTTTTTTAAAACATAATAATATGTACCCAGAAGACTAATTATCTGGCTATTCTTTCCTGGTCTCAAATTAGTTCTAAACTTCATCTATGCTTTAATATCCATTTTGTAGTAGTTATTTCTCTCTTTTAGCCATGAATACATATGTTACAGTAAGGATATATAAACAGTAAGTATATAAAGCAATTTTCTACACATGCAGGCAATGTTAAAGTCATTTCAAACCATTAAAATTCATAAAGGCAAATTATCTACCCTTTCTATATCCACTAAAAATCACTTTTACCAAAGTGGTTTTACAGTAGCATAGTTACTGAATCAGATAATGCTGACTTTGTACATTTATACTCCCCCAAAATGTGTTTAGTAACTCAGCACATTTGCAATTTCTAATTGCTGTTCTTATAAACAAAGACAAAGATAATTTGAGGCTTCAATCTAATAGCTTTGTAGACAGTTATCTATTCCAGTTCAAAACTTGGTGATATTGGAAGTGGATGTGGCTCAAGCAGTTGGGTGCCCACCTCCCACATGGGAGGTCCTGGGATCAGTTCCCAGTGCCCCCTAAAGAAGAGAAGCAGATGCAACAAACAGTCACAACAAACTGATGCAATGAGCAGATGCAACAAACAGACAAATGAACTCACACAATGAGCAGGGAAACAGGGTTTTGGGCACCCACCTCCCACATGGGAGGTCCCAGGTCTGGTTCCCAGTGCTTCCTAAAGAAAAGGAGCAGAAAACGAGCAGACACAACAAGCAGACAGTGAACAGACAATGAGAAGAAACAATGAGCAGACTGACGAGGGAAACATCTCAAGGGGGGAAAAACTGGGTGATAGCTTTAGCAGGATTCTTTAAATCATGTAACTTGATATAGGAATTAAATGGTGAGAGTAGCAAAAGGTAGTACTAAGATCACTGGCCTGTGTGTCAGAAGACTCCTGAACCAGCCTCAGAAAATCTGGTCATCAGTGGAGACAGCCAGGAATCCTAATTAAATTAGAACCCATAGGGCCTCTTTGTAGCAAAACATGGCTTTCTGACTGACAGTAGGTTACTGTGACACAAGGATTAAGACTCCTAAGCAAAGGAATGGGACAATTGTTGCCCCACGTTAGGGAGCAAGGAGACTACTACCAAGGTTGGCCAGGGGCCTGTGAAATAGAAAAGGATTGAGGTGCCTAGGCACTGTCACAGACATTGGGTTTGGGTTGGCAGGGAGAATGGGTGGATATCACTCAAGTGCCTTATGGCAGGGTTCAACAAACTTTTTATGTAAATGGCAGATAGGAAATACTGGACAAAAGTTGAAATCAATGATATTATGCAGGCAATTATATAACAAGAGAGAGAACAAACTTCCAGGCATTTTTATTGATGAAACTCAAAATACAATAATAATTGAGTATATATATTTTTGTCATAAAGGTCTACTAATGAGAAGAGTGTAAATTTTTCACTAACTCTTTTGCTTAATTGGGAGTCAAAATTAGAGCTCCATATCATCAAAGTTGTTTGCATATGTTTACTCTGTAATGAAATTCATGTATTTCATCTTTGAAATGCCTTTTCACGCAGATAGATATGACCAAATACTGATATTAGTCTATAACGTTATGATATGTGTGGGGGTTCACAGAAACGCTTTTTATTTTTTAGTATTTTTTCACTTTAATAGGCAAAGCTATATGAATATCTTTGTTTATCTATATTTAGGCAATAGTCCAGTTCTTTTCATTATCATACATTATCATACATTTTTATGAGAAGTTTTTGTGTCAAATAGAATCAGTATTTACAAGGTATATATTGCCAAATTGCCTATAAGGCAATTTAATTGAGCATATTCATTGTTTAGAAAACATTTGTAGAATTCTATTATAGTCTATTGAATATATTCTTTTTTAGCATGTCATTGCATTGCACATTAATCACTTCCAACTGAAGATTAGGTGAAAGCTTCTCAATTGCATAGTTAAGTTAATTTTGAAATATAGAAATTCCCTTTTTACTTGCACTGAAGTCCAAAAAATGCCCACTGGATCTGTGGTTTGCACTCAGAATATATATCCAGTGCAAACTGGCATGGGATTGAAGATCTCATTTCTTGTTTTTACTTTTAACATGAGCATGGGAAGTAAATAAAACAAATTAAAATTACTTGTGATTCAATGTTGTCATAGAAAAGACTTTGCCACCATATGTTTCCCATATAAGTACTCTTGACCTTGTAATTTTAGGTTGATTCCATTAAGAACCATTACTAAGTTTGCAACAAAATCAAATTTCCATAGCCATTCAGTGTTCTATAATAGTGATTGATTAAGGATGGATCTTCTCATTCAGAAAAATTTCAATCTGCACTGAGCTCAAAAAATCTCAATAAAGTTTTATGACTGCTAAGCCATAAACCTTCAGTGTGGTAGAACGAGTCAGGATAATCAGCTCTATTTCCCACAAAAATTCATGGAATGGTCGATGGCTGAGTCCAGGAGAGTGCGTGAAATTCACCTATGATGCTACCTGTTCAATGACACATGACAGACTCAAGTATTTTCTGCAGAGTACCTGCTGATGAATAATACAATGAATAAGCATAGGCTTTAAACCTTATATTTTCACAAGCTTTGTAAATTTTTCACTAACCTTTTTTCTGCTCCTTGCATATTTTTACCTCCCTTAGTTACAACACATCTTAGCAGATTCTAGCTCAGATTGTACTGAATTAGTGTTTTCTCAACTACTTTGAAAATATTTTCTCCTGTACTTGTCCCATGCAGATTGTTTGTAGACAGTAATGCTGCAGTCACTTCAAACACAACATTGCCTCTTCAATTAAACAAATGATCAGTATCGATAACATCTGTTGATGCATCAAGAGCCAAGGAAATCTACTCAAAATCATTTGCCTTGTTTTTTTAAATTGACTGTTGATGCCTCTCCCACTACTCTTAACACTTTGAGCAACTGTTCTCACTGAAAGGCTAATAGTTTTTAAACAATTTGATATTGTTTAGATCACGGTTTCTTAACAAGGGGTCTGCGAACTTGTATTGAAATTTAAAAAAAACATTATTGGGGGGCGGATGTGGCTCAAATGGTTGGGCGTCCGTCTGTCATATGGAGTGACCTGGGTTCGATCCCCGGGACCTCCCGGTAAAATAAAAAATATATATATAGAAGGCACATGGGCTGCCAGGCTGTGTGTGCCCGTGAGCCGCCAGTCCCCGGGAGCCATGCAACAAGATGATGACGTAACAGGAGAGAGAGACGCAGGGGAGAGTCAAGACGAGATGCTCTGACATCTCGAACCAGGAACCGAGGTGGCGCAGGTGGCAGAACATCTCTCTCCTACATCGGAGGTCTTCAGGATCGAATCCTGGTGAAGACTGGAGGAGGAGGATGAGAAGAGATGACAGGAATCAGACAAAGAGAACTACCCAGCAAATGGACACAAAACAGCAAATGGGGAAGGGGGTGTTTAAAATGGATAAAGTAAATAAATAAATCTTAAAAAAAAAATCATTATTGTTGGGAGGATATATTAGTGCAGGTGTGATATATTTATTAAATAATACACAGTGTAGTGTGGACTAAGTAAGGGTCCGTGGTTTTCACCTAACTGGCAAATGGGTCCGTGGAACAAAAAAGGTTAAGAACCCTTTGCTCTAGATACATTTCTTCAGCTGCTGCAGTCAAAAATGGACTTTGCTCCTTGGATAAAAAATAGGCCACTTGGAAACTTGCTTTGGTGACAACATCATTTTAATTTTTTATTTTGTGAAGAAATTCTGCCATGATAAGATATTTGTTTTAAATTTTCTAATTTTTTTCTGACCATCACTTTCGTGTGAATTGGAGATATTGTGATGAGTGCTTCGTCAGTAATGTTAATGTATAAGATATATTTTTAGCAGCATTATAGTGTCATTGTATGTATTGTGAGAATTTTGATTTTTATCCACAATAAAAATAAATTAAAAATAAATAAATAAATAAATACATCATAAAAAAAAATGAACACAAACTTTGCCATCTAATTTGATAAAATAATCCACAAACCAGTGTACCCTCAAGGTGTAACATGCAAAGTCTACTTTTCTCTCAATGTTTGACCTGATGGATATGTACTTATAAAAATAAAAATGTTGTGGTATGGCAATGTGTTTCAGAAACACTACTGATTTATAAATGCATCACTACAATTTGTAGTGCACTGAGCGGAAGTTTGAAGAGGTGAGAAAGCCACATTCAGACTCTGTTGTGACTACTCAACTCTGCTGTTGTAACATGAAAGGAACCATAGACAATTCATAAATGAATGACTATGATTGTGTTCCAATAAAAGTTTATTTATGGGCAATGGAATTTGTTTTTTCAACCACTTAAAAATGTTAAAAACCATTCTTAGATATTGTACCATACAAAAACAAGCAGCAAGCCAGATCTGGCCTGCAGGTTGAAATTTCTTAATCCCTGCTCTTTGACCCAACCTCAGGAAACTACTCTCAGATTTCATGCCTGAAAGAACTCAAACTGTAAGAATCATGCCCTCTTTGGGAGTATCTAATAAAACACTTGCAATACCATGGGCAGAAGACTCTCTTTCCTCTTAAGAGAATTGACAGTGTGTGTGGTAGTAGAAAGACAAACATAATTGGAATGGGTAATATTAAGAAGAGATTGGAATAATGGACGGAAGAGTGTTGTAGGTAAATATAGAAGAGAACAATGGTGAGGAATTTAAGACCCTGCTTGAGGAAAAAGAGAGGGTGTGGATATTGAACATCCAATGCTCACTTTACACCCAGACTGGTGTAGTTTAGGTGTGCAAGTGCTGTTGAATCCACTCATTATGTAAACTTTAGCAAGTCAGTTCCTCTTATCTTATCTTTAAAATGAGAGGATTGAACAAGATCCCTAGTACCAGTCCCAGCTCTACAAATCAAGAAACTCCATTCTACCAAGCAGATAAAGTGCCAATGACTTTATCCCCACCTTTGAAAAGCTTTAAAGCCTGAAGACTTTCTATGTCTCCTAATGGGATGATAAATATATCTTTTTTTTTTTTTTTGGCTTTTACTTATTTATTTATTTTTTTAACTTTATTTTGTACATTTAATAATTGAAAACATAAACAATTAAAAACTAAAAAGTAAACACAGATGAACAAATATATACATTTCTCAATTAAATGTAATGGATACATGTAAATTTTTTTTTTGAATCAAACAATATATTACACAATATATTTGGTTCATAGTAATGCATTCATACAGTATTTGTCCTTTTGTGTCTGGCTTGCTTCACTCAACATAATGTCCTCCCGGTTCATCCATGTTGCCATATGCTTTATGACTTCATTTCTTCTTACAGCTGCATAATATTCCATCGTGTGAATAGACCACAGTTTGTTTATCCATTCATCTGTTGATGGACACCTGGGTTGTTTCCATCTTTTGGCAATGGTGAATAATGTGGCTATGAACATGGGTGTGCAGATGTCTGTTCGTGTCACTGCTCTCAGTTCTTCTGGGTATATACCCAGTAGTGGTAAGCCAGGACCATAAAACTACTAGATGATTATTTCTTTATTCTAATAAATAGGGCTGAAAAACTAATGACAGCCCACCGACTTCTAACTCCATTTCCACAGCTGATCCTTTTTCTTGAGCATTCAAGCTGTCCTTCCCCTGGGAACCTGAGGAAATAGAGCAGACAGGGAAGGGAACTGAGAGCGGTTAACTCCGGTTCCCTAATCCCATAGCAGCTAACTCGTCTTGTGAAAAATCTCTGAAATCTCCTCCAGTTTTTTAAGAAGGATGGTAAAGGAATAGAACTGTTTATGATGAGAATGTAAATTTCACTGTTAGTTTTGGAAAATCATCATTATGTGTGATACCCTCGTCAAAAATGACAACTTAACGTTCTTTTCAATTTTAAAAAAATTACTTTACTCCTTTATCAGTGACCAGCTTAGTTGTACTACTCAGTGAAAAGCAGGAGTTCAAAGGGAGTCAGAAACAAAGCTTACTCCTTCCAGTTGCTAATCAGGCAATGTTTTCCAAAAGTGAAGAGGCTTCCTTACTCTTGGCCTCTGAGGTATGTGTGTGAGGGAGGGCTTTTATTAGTCAGATAACTCCGGTAGCTGTCTCATTTGCTTTCCAGTTTGCAGCTGTCCTGTGATATGTTTATTTGAATCTCAGCCTCAGAACTGACTTGCCTTTGTTTATGGCCCAAGGAAGCTCTAGGTAGAATGAGAAAGTTCTGCCATAATATTTAAGTTAAATACATTGTGGTGGGAAAACACGAACTCCAAGACCAGTTTAGAATTTTCAAAGTAAATGCTTTTCTCCATGCTGTGCTTTTTATTACTTCTGGGACTGGTTGTCATCTAAGCCTCATGTTTGCTAAGAGATTTTCATAGGGGTGATTTAATTACCATATTGCTCTGTCTAAGAAAAAAAGGAAAGTAGAAATTCATTGACTCCCTTTGTGCATTCATTGTAGGGTTACAGTGAGGGCTTTAATAATAAATTAACACCAACAATACTGAAAATGCCTTGTAGATCTAAGGTGTGATAGGTTTTCACAACACCTTCGTATACATGTTCTTGTTTAACACAACATCCCTGTGAGGTAGAGTAAGAGATTTATCCACATTTTACAAATGATGCAACTGAGACTCAATGACGGTAAGTGAATTGCCCAAGTTAGTGGTTAAACTGGGACTAGAAAGTGCCCTAAAACTTTACTTTTTGTAGAACATAGCACTTCCAACCTTCTTTCAGAAATGTGGAGGATGTTGCTTATGACAGGACCCAGATTCAGCCTGTAGGTAAGAATCATATGTATATGCAGAGAAGAACATGGGGAGCAAGGCAGACCTCATCCCAGAGGAAATATACCTCTGGGTTTACAAAATAATAGTATAAAGTAGGACTTGGAAACAGGAATGGAGGTAAGAAAATACAGTCCTCCCCTCACTAGGAAACCAGAATTGGAGAAAGACACTAAGAAGGACCAGGAGCCCTCCTGACAATGCTGGAATTGGGAGGCGTGGCAGCCATACAAAAGCACCTCTAAGAACTGACTATAGGGAGAAAAACAGACCAAGGTGCTGTTGCACTCTGAAATCATCACTGTTTGCATTGTGGTTCTCCTTCATGCAACCTGCTCCTAGTCAGAGAAAGATCAACATCAGGAATACAAGACAGGCATATTCCTGGAACACATGGAACTCCTCTGGTGACAGCCTTGCTAATCTTTCCTTAAAACTGCATGACAGGCTAAAATCATTCCTCATTCCATACTTCCAAACTCCCTCCCTTCCTTCCTTCTTTCCTCCCATTTATTCTCTTGCATTGCATTACAATGTCGTCTAGGGGCTCTCCTGGACTCACTTGACTCACATCCCATTTTTTAATGCAAGACTTTACCCTAATAAATTTCTGACCCATAATCCAATCTTGTTGTTTACTTCTCAAAGGACCAGGGCTAACACAGTGAGGCACCTACATGTGTGCTTTAAGGTACTCAACTTAAAGGCTGGAGTATCCATGACAAATATTTAGTTGGACATTTAATCCAATGGTTTTCAAATTTAATTTCATGAATAACCTGCATTCAATGGGTGGGCCACAAGGGTCAGGCACAGTTGCTAGGCTCTAGGAACACAATAACGAACAAGTTGCCTTCATGAAACTTCCTGAAAAATATAGCAGAGATTAAGCAAGCAATTGAGAACAAATTATTATTGATATTTTTTAAATTTAAAAGCTAGTAATATTAAAAAGGACAAATATTGTATGATTCCACTGATATGGAATATCTAGAATAAGAAAATTCATAGAGACAAAAAGTAGATTAGAGGTTAACAGGGGTGGGGAGGGGGGAATAAGGAGTTATTGCTTAATGGGTACAGAGTTTCTGAATGGGGTGAAAAAAAAGTTTTATAAAAATATAGTGTGATGGTTGCACAACATTGTGAATGAAATTAATGCTGCTGAGTTTCACACTTAAAAATGGTTAAAACGACAAATTTTATATGTATTTTACCACAATAATATTTTTTTAAAAGGAAAGTTAGTGAGGGTGTTAAGCTAAGATGGTGGCAGATTAAGGAGCTCCAAGAGTCAGCACGTACTACAATGCAGTTAGTAATCACCCAGGAGACCAGAAAAGCATCCTGCAACATCCTTGAAAGTATGGAAGGAGGAGAATGCCCATCTGCAGAGAAGATTTGTGAGTAGAGCCCTCAATGCCTTGGAGGCCAATGCCCTCCAAGCAAGCCACCTCGGAAGCTATTCTGTGGCTGGAATTGGAAACTACATTTCTCAAAAATGGAGGAGGAAGGCACGGAGTGGCGTTAACCTCAGCCGCTGATTAGTAAATTTGGCGGGCTAAAGTAAAATCCTAAGAACAGCTAAAGTATAAACCTGTGCAAGTCAGAAAGAGGCCGGTACTGCCATTTTAACTCTACCTCCTGCATGAGGGGAAAGCAGGGCTGACTGAAAATCACAGTGCTGGTGGGGACCAGCCTCTTTCCACCCAGATCGGATTGCAACTCTAGCTTGGCTCCAGCCCCACCTCCAGCAGAGAGGAAGCTGGGGAGACCTGCACCACCTCTCTGGGAAACTGCAAGCCCCACCACAGAGACTGGTTCCCATCCAACTCTAGCAGTGGCACAAGCCACCTCAGGAGCTACTTCATGACATGAGTTAGAAGCTCCATTTCCCATAAACGGGGGAGGAAGAGAAGGTTGGGTATACCGACTTCAGTTACTGATTGGTGGACTAGGATGGCTAAAGTATAATCCTAGGAACAGCTAGGGTTTGAACCTGTCCAAGTTGGAAAGAGGCCAGTAGCCACCATTTTGACTCCACCCCAGACATGAGGGGAAGCCTGGCTGACTGAAAAATCACAGTGAAGTTAGGGACTGACTTCTTTCCACCAAGATTGGGTTGCAGCCTTAGCCTAGGCTCCAGCCCCACCTCCAGTAGGGAGGAAGCTTGTGGGACCTGCACCAGACTCTCCAGACAACTGCAGGTACTTTCAGCCGGCACAGACTGCAGTCACACACCTGGGGCTGCATCCCCACACCCCAATGGGATAGGAGAGGAGCTAGGTTTCCTCGGGCTCTCCAGGACACTGCATGCATTTTCAGCCCACATGAATTGATTTGTTAAGTGCCATCAAGTCCATCTCCACCTCTGCCCCATCATAGGACGGGAAGGGGCTGGTGTTCCTTCAGCTTCTCAGGGCAACTACAGGCATGCTTGGCCCGCACAAACTCTACTGTTGGGCACCTAAGGTTCTAGCACCACCCCCAACAGGACAAGAGAGGGACTGTGTTTGCCCATCCTCTCTGGGTAACTGCAGATGCTTTTGGTCCACACAGCCTGGACTGGGTGGTACTTGTAGGATCCACCCCCACCCCCCAATAAGAAAGGAGGAGGCTAGAGTTTCCACAGACTTTCCAGGAAACAGCATGAACTTTCAGTCTGCACAGACTGAACTGTTAAACACCTGTGGATCCAACCCCACCAACCAGTAGGATAGGAGGGGACTTGTGTTTCCTCAGTCACTCCAGGCATCGGCAGCACTTTTAGTCTGCGTGGACTGGACTGTTGAATACTATATCAGTCGGCCAAAGGGGTGCTGAGGCAAAATACCATAAATTTGTTGGCTTTTATAAAGGGTATTTATTTGTGGTAGAAGCTTACCTTTACCAGGCCATAAAGCATCAGTTACTTCCTCACCAAAGTTGGTTGCCAAATGTTGGAGCAAGATGACTGCTGACGTCTGCCAAGAGTTCAGGCTTCTTGGTTCCTCTCTTCCCGGGCCTTGTTTCTCTCCAAACTCAGCTGCTCTGCTCTTCTGTGTGCTTACTTCCCAGGCTCCAGCTCAAAAACTCCAAACTTCCTTCTCTGTGCTGCAGTTTCTCTGTGAGTCCCCACTCACCAAGCGGACGGGGTCTTAACATCCTACTGACGTGGCCCAATCAAAGTCTTAATCATTATTTAATCAAGTAAAAGTAAAACCTCTGAATATAATGCACTCTAATATGCCCAGAGGAAAAGACCAGTTTACAAACATAATCCATTATCTATTTTTGGAATTCATAAACAATATCAAACTGCTACAGATGCCTATGGATCCACCGCCAACCCCCAATAGGATAAGAGGTGTCTGGAGTCTCCACAGCTTCTCCGGGCAATGCCGAGTACTTTTGGCCTACAGGGACTGAACCATTGGGTGCCTGTGGATCCAACCCATGCCCTCATAGGATAGGAGGGGACTGGTGTTTCCTCAGCCTCTCTAGGCAATGGCAAGTACTCTTGGACTAAAGAGACTGAACTGTTGGGTATTGCTGGTTCCACTCCCACCCCCCTAAAGGGCAGAAGGGACAGTACTCTCTCAGCCACTCAGGGCAACTGCAGGCATATTTGGCCCATATGGATTAGATTGTTGGGCACTCCAGAGGATCCATCACCACCCCCCGGCAAAACGGAGGTGCTGGTGCCAAGTAAATCTCCCTGTGCAACTGTGGTCATTTTGGACCCACACAGCATAGATTGCTGCCTACAACTGCAGCTCCATCCCTGACCCTGGTAGGGGAGGAAGGGGTGTGAAGTTTCATCAGTCCCTCCAGGCAACTACAGACAGGCTTATCCTGTACAATTGGATTGTTACACATGGTTGCAGCTCTGTCTCTAACCCTGGCAGAGGGGAAAAGCAGGAGAAGCTACATCAATTCCTGGGGTGACATGGGCAGGTTTAACCTCCATAGCTTATAGGACCAACTACATTCTCGGCTCCTACTACACAATCAGCAAAGGAGAAAAGACAAGAAAGCCCTAAATTAAAGGGAGAAACTGCACCCAGAATAAATACATCTAGTAAGCCATAAGTGAATACACCAGCAAAACATTACAATCCATACAAAGAGACAGGGGGATATGGCCCAGCTAAAGGAACAAGATAAGCCTCCAGATGACATAAAGGAGTTGAGACAATTAGTCATAGATGTTCAAACAAACTTATTAATAAATTCAATGATATGGCTAAAGAGATTGAGGAGGGAACCAGATGTGGCTCAAGCAATTGGGCTCCTGTCTACAATATAGGAGGTCCAGGGTTCTATTCCCAGGGCCTCCTGGTGAAAGGCAAGCTGGACTGTGTGGCGTGACAACCTGAGTGGAGAGATGACCCATGCGGAGTGCTGGCCCATGTGGATTGCTGGTCTGTGCAGGAGAGCTGGCCCATGCAGGAGAGCTGGCCTGCACAGGAGTGTTGGCCTGCACAGAGAGCTGGCACAGCAAAATGATGCAACAAAAAGAGACACAGAGAAAGACAATAAGAGATGCAGCAGACCAGGGAGCCAAGGTAGTACAAGAGATTGAGTGCCTCTCTCTAATTCCAGAAGGTCCCAGGGTTGGTTCCTGGTGCTGCCTAAAGAGAAGACAAGCAAACAGAGGGGCACATAGACAGCAGACAGCGAGTACAAAACATCGAAAGGAGGGGTGCGAATAAATAAATAAAATAAACCTTTAAAAAATAATAAAGGGATTAAGGGTATTAAGATAATTGGTGAGCACAAAGACGAATTTGAAAGCATACATAAAAAAATAGCAGAACTTATGGGAATGAAAGGCACAATAAATGAAATTAAAAATACATTGAAGGGAGAGAGGCAGGCAAGATGGCATTAGTGTAGGAGGGCGCACACTGCAAGCTCCCAGAGCAAGGCGGATTGGGGACGGGGTCCTGCCCGGGGGTCTGTGCTGTGCACGCGTGGAGTGAGAAGCTTGGGACATCTATCTGCGCGGATCGGCAGGTGGACCGAACTGTTGAGATTCGTGAGTTTTGAGGCTGCCGGTGGAGGTTGGCACAAGTGGCTGAGCCCCGCGGTTAGGGAAAAAAAAAATAAAACGGCCATTTGGAGCCGCGGGCGGGGTGAAAAAGTTTTATTTTCTGGGGATCTGGCTGCCTGGCGCCCCTTGGACCTTGTGTGAACAGAGCAAACGAGCTAATCAGCACCCGGTGAACCGGAGGGGGGATTTTGGTCGGGGAACGCAGCTGATTTCCCTAGCCACCCAGGGATAAGACCCAGGCCACTGAGGAGCCAGGAGGAAGGGATACTTCCCAAAAAAGGGAGGGTTCGGTTGGAAGACAGGGAAGGGTATTTTATATTTTTAGACATTGATCTGGCTGCCTGCACCGCCCCATAGCTTTGGGGAGCAGATAAGCCGACATGAAGCAGCATCAGGCTGAGAGCAGACGCGAATCTGCACTCAAACTGATTTACTGAGCAGCCCGGTGACGCTGGAGCTCGGCGCCAGAAAGGGCGGAATCCGCCATCTTTAGCACTCCTCACTGACTAACAACAGAGCTACAGCTAACCTGGGGAGTCCGGAAAGTGGGACGTGCTTGATTAATTTCCACGGGCCCAGCTAGGGTCCCTTCCATAAGGGGATTGGTCTAGACGGCGAATTATTTTGGGTCCTGCATTTGGCTAAAAAAAAAAAAAAAAAAAAGTGAGGTCACCTCAACAAATGAAAAATAAATTCTTTTTAATTTAGTTTAATAGCTAAAAGCTGCTTCAGGACCTGCATATTGAACCCTGTGGGGAAATTCATTGATAAACACAAGTAGGCAGGAAGGATCCACGTGGACCCTAGGGGAATCATTGACCCCTCTTAGCTCTGTTTGACTGCTGGCCTGTGTGGATCTTTGGTTTCTCTTTGTTACTTTCTGGTATATTGCTATTATTCCCGTTTTCCTCCCCCCTTCATTTTTCCTTCTATTTTTTTTTTTAAATAGGTGTTGCCAGTTGGTCGCTTCTTTGCTGGGCTTCTTATTCAGTAATTTCCCACTCGCTGTATATATTGATTCTGTAATACAAACTACCGCTTATCCTTCCTGCATCTTTCTGCCTAATGTTTTCTATTGTGGCTCTTAGAGACAACATTTTTTCATAGGCCCACAACTTAAGGGTGTCAATTACTATCCTATCTATTTTGTTTTCTTTTTCTTCTTTTTTCTTTTTTTTTTTAATAGTATTAACTTTTTCCTTTCAGACCTTACTCTACTATTTCTCTAACTCCTCATAATTCTAGCCTTCTAAATCACTATATATATATATTCCTCCATTTGTTTTCCCAGAACATTGTAGGAACCCCATATTTTTTCCTAGTACTCTACATTGCCTACACAAGTTAAATATTCATCTCATTAAGTCTCATTTTGCCCCTCTTCTAACTTTTATCAATATTTCTATTATCCTTCTGCCTTCCTTACATCTTTTGATTCCTCTGGCCCTAACCGTTTGCCTTCAAGGGAACATAGAAAGAAGCAAGGAAATAAAATAAGAAGAAAAACTGCCAAAGAGAAAACTTAACTCACACGCAGAACCAACAGCTAAATAAAATACTAGAGCATAGAGAAAAGCTAATCAACTGAACAAACCCATCAAGATAATATGATGACCAGAGGGCAACAGAAAAATACAAATGACTCTGAGAAACTGGAAAACATGGACCAGTCCAGTGCACAAAATAAAAACCAGGAAACAATGCAGTACATCGAACAACTAATCAAAGCTATCCAAACAAATATCATGAACCAACTTAAAGAACTGAAGGAAGAGATTAAGGATATAAAGAAGACACTGGGAGAACATACTGAAGAAATAGCTAACACACCTAAAAAGATAATGGATATGATGGCGAACAAAGACACAAGTCAAGAAATGAAAAAGACGCTGGAATCACATGGCAGCAGAATTGAACAGGCAGAGGAAAGAATTGGTGATATGGAAGACAATACAGTTGAAATCAAAGAGATTGTAGAACAGATAGACAAAAAGATAGAAAAAATCCAGCATGGTCTCAGGGAATTAACCGATAATGCAAGACGCACAAATATACGCATTATGGGCATCCCAGAAGGAGAAGAGAAGGGAAAGGGAACAGAAGGAGTGTTGAAGGAAGTTATGGCTGAAAACTTCCCAACTCTATTCAGAGAGATGGATGTGAAGATCCAGGAAGCACAGCGCACCCCAAATAGTATAAATCCCAACAGGCCAACTCCAAGACATATACTTGTCAAACTGTCCAATGCTCAAGACAAAGAGAAAATACTCAAGGCAGCAAGAGAAAAGAGAACCATCACATACAAGGGAAGCACAATAAGATTAAGTGCTGATTTCTCAGCTGAAATCATGGAGGCAAGAAGACAGTGGCATGACATAGTCAAAACACTAAAAGAAAAAAACTTCCAGCCACGAATTCTCTATCCAGCAAAATTGGCATTCAAAAATGATGGAGAGTTCAAAATATTCACAGATAAAAAGCAATTAAGAGAGTATGTCAAGAAGAAACCAGCACTTCAAGAAATACTAAAGGAATCTCTACAAGTTGAAAGGAAAAAACAAAGGAGAGAGAGTTGGAGGAGAGTTTAAAAACAACTGAAAACTCAAAAAGAGAAACAAAACAACATATGACATACATTAACCCAAAGAAAAAATGAGTGAAGTAAGAAATTCGTTACGAGGAATAACACTGAATGTAAATGGATTAAATTCACCAATCAAAAGACACAGATTTGCAGAATGGATAAAAAAATATGATCCATCTATATGCTGTCTACAAGAAACCCACCTTCGGCCCACGGATTCAAGGAGGCTGAAAGTGAATGGCTGGAAAACCATTTTACAAGCTAACAATAGCCAAAAAAAGGGCAGGAGTAGCTATTCTAATATCAGACAAAATAGACTTTAAATGCAAAACTATTGTAAGAGACAAAGATGGACACTACATATTAGTAAAAGGAGTAATCTCTCAAGAAGAGAGAACAATCATCAACATTTATGCACCTAAATGAGGTGCCTCAAAATACATGCGGCAAACTCTGGAAAAACTAAGAGGAGAAATAAATTCCTCTACAATTATAGCAGGGGACTTCAACACACCACTATCATCATTAGACAGAACATCTAAGCAGAGAATCAATAAAGAAACGAAGGCACTCAACAATACATTAGAAGATTTGGACTTAATAGACATGTACAGAACACTACACCCAAATACAGTGGGATTTACATTCTTCTCCAGTGCACATGGAACATACTCCAAAATAGACCACATGCTAGGCCACAAAACAACACTCAATGAATTCAGAAAGATTGAGATTATACAAAGTAATTTCTCTGACCATAATGGAATGAAGTTGGAAATCAATAAGAGCCAGAGAAACAGGTTAGGCACAAGGATATGGAAGTTAAACAACACACTCTTAGACAAACAGTGGGTCAAAGAGGAAATTTCAAAAGAATTAAGTAACTACCTTGAAACTAATGAAAACAACAACACAACATATCAAAACCTATGGGATGCAGCGAAAGCAGTCCTGAGAGGGAAGTTCATAGCCATAAATTCATATATTAAAAAAGAAGAAAGAGCTAAAATTAAAGACCTAACTGCACACTTGGAGGAATTGGAAAAACAACAACAAACTAAACCTAAAGGAAGTAGAAAACAGGAAATAACCAAGTTTAGAGCAGAACTAAATGAAATAGAGAATAAGAAAGCACTGGAAACAATAAACAAAACCAAAAGTTGGTTCTTCGAGAATATCAACAAAATTGACAAACCCTTAGCCAGACTAACAAAGAAAAAGAGAGAACAGATGCAAATACATAAAATAAGGAATGAGCAAGGTGATATCACTACTGACCCCACAGAAATAAAGATTATCATAAGAGGATACTTTGAAAAATTATATGCCAACAAGAATGACAATTTAGAGGAAATGGACAAGTTTCTAGAAACCCACAAACAGCCGACATTGACGAAAGAAGAAATAGATGAACTCAACAGCCCAATTACAAGTAAAGAGATAGACTCAGTCATTAAAAACCTCCCAACTAAGAAGAGTCCAGGACCAGATGGCGTCACAGCTGAATTCTACCAAACATTCCAGAAAGAGCTAACACCAATTCTACTTAAGTTCTTCCAAAAAATAGAAGTAGAAGGAATATTACCTAACTCATTCTATGATGCCAACATTACCCTAATACCAAAACCAAATAAAGATACCACAAGAAAGGAAAATTACAGACCAATTTCTCTAATGAACCTAGATGCTAAAATCCTTAACAAAATACTTGCTAATGGCATTCAACAACATATCAAAAGGGTTATACAAACTCAGCTTGAGGGGAAAAGGGGGAAGGGTGAGAGGTAGGGTGAGGATGAAGAGCACGGGAGGAAAGAGAAGTTGGAGGTATCACATTACCTGACTTTAAAACATACTACAAAGCTACAGTGATCAAAACTGCATGGTATTGGCACAAGGATAGACCTACTGAACAATGGAACCGGATTGAGAGTTCTGATATAGATCCTCGCATATACAGTCATCTGATATTTCACAAGGCCATGAAACCCACTCAGTTGGGAGAGAGTTGCCTCTTTAACAAGTGGTGTTTGGAGAACTGGATATCCATATCCAAAAGAATGAGAGAAGAATACCATCTCACACCTTATACAAAAATCAACTCAAGATGGATCAAATATCTAAATATAAGAGCCAAAACCATAAAAACCTTGGAAGATAATGTAGGGAAGCATCTACAGGACCTTGTAATAGGAAATGGTTTCATGAACTTCACAGCCAAAGCACGAGCAGCAAGAGAAAAAATTGATAAATGGGATCTCCTCAAAATTACAAACTTCTGCACCTCTAAGGATGTTATTAAGAAAATAAAAAGGCAGCCTACCCAATGGGAAAAAAAATATTCGGCAACCATATATCTGATAGGAGCCTAATATCCTGCATATATAAAGCAAACCTACACCTCGAAAATAAAAAGACAAACAACCCATTTAAAAAATGGGCAAGTGACCTGAAAAGACACTTCTCCAAGGAAGAAATACAAATGGCTAAAAAGCACATGAAAAAAGGCTCAACATCACTTGCTATTAGGGAAATGCAAATCGAAACTACAATGAGATACCATCTTACACTATCAGAATGGCAGCTATTAAAATAACAGGAGACACTAAATGTTGGAGAGGATGTGGAGGAATAGGAACCCTCATCCACTGCTGGTGGGACTGCGGTATGGTCCAGCCACTGTGGAGGACAGTTTGGCGGTTCCTCAGAAAACTAGCAATAGATCTTCTGTATGATCCAGCAATTCCACTGCTGGGTATATACCCAGAAGAACTGAAAACAAAAATACAAACAGATATATGCACACCAATGTTCATAGCGGTATTGTTCACCATTGCCAAAAGTTGGAATCAGCCCCGGTGCCCATCAACAGACGAATGGATAAGCAAAATATGGTACATACATACAATGGAATATTACTCAGCTGTAAGAAGGAACAAAGTGCTAACACATGGAATAACGTGGATGAATCTTGAAGACCTTATGTTGAGTGAAGCAAGCCAGGCACTGAAGGATGAACAGTATATGACCTCACTGATCTGAACTGAGGAAAGTGAGCAGTCTCTGAGAACCATTGTCTAAAAGATAGGTTAAAAAAGAGAGTAAGAGAAGAGCAGGCTTTGAGCCATCACCCATATGGACATAATCTATGGTAAAGGGATAGAGTGTGGTTGCATGTTGGGGGATGGGGCAGATGAGTGGTGGTGTGCCTGGGTTTGGTGGTGCAGCACTGGGGGGTGGGTGGATTAGGAAGGGCAGGTTCAAATCCCCAGGGCATGTAACTGTGAATCTTGACATTCCATGGGTTGGGAGAGGGGGGTATCATGGGCCCTGGGGGGCTGGGGAGAAGGGAACAGTCAAGATCTAATGGGTTGTTTGGTGGTCATAGGGAAGGTTCTTCATTACCTTACAGTAATGGACACAGGACATGGTAAATATCATCAAAATTATTAAACTGTATAATCTAAATTGTAAACTATAATGTAAATCACTGACAATATGTAGTTGCTACATTTTGCTATCTGCATAACAGTTATAACAATGCTAACAACCAAAAAAAAAGGGGGGGGGAGTTAATATGGGGTGGGGAAGGGGGGTGGTTTGGTATCTGGGAGTCTCCGGCACTCCGTGTGTGACTTTGCTGTGACCTAAAACTTCTTTGAAAATTAAATGAAAAATTGGGAGACAATGGGGATTGAGAGGAGGAAGGTGTCATGGCACACCAGACATCCGATAACACTGTGATAAAGGGAAGGAAAAAAGGGAAAAAAGAAAGGAGAATGGGAAACAAATGAATATATATATATATTTTAAAGGCATTTCCTTTGCTTTTTTGACCATTTTTTGAATGTCCCAATCCACTAATTATATTTTATTTTGTTTTGTTCTTTGTTTGATTATTTGTTTTTTTTCCTTCTCTCTTTTTTTTTTTCCTTTTTTTTCCCTGAGTTTCCTTATGTTTGTCTCTTGCATGTAAGCTTATCACACTTGTTTCTTTTTCCTAGTAAGTGTATTTGATTATTTTATGGACTAAATGTTCATGGAGGATTTGGATCACAGAAGGGTTACAATGGGTACTGCGGGGGATTATTGAGGGGGGTGTCTGGGGGGGGTTTCGTGGAGATTGGTTCATCCGAATATACATGACAGATATACAAAATCATTCAAAGGATCGGGGGATGGGGCATGGTCACGATGGGTGGATAATCACACAATAAATGAGGGAATCTGAATTCCTAGCCTGGAGAGCTCTGCCACAGTCTCCAAGGGAGCACCAATAGTCCTCTGAGTGTAGGGACAGTGCCTGTCAAAATAGGATGACCCACTGATGTGTTTTTTTTTTTATTGATGACTACCCTTGTGAGTCTTTGCTCTTGTAAATGAGACTTAGCCTGCAGTTGTGGGGTGCCTAAGGGTTTCCACCTGAGAGCCTCCTTGTTGCTCAAATGTGGCCTCTCTCTAAGCAAACTCAGCATATGATTGCATTACCTTCCCCCCAACGTGGGACATGACTCCCGGGGATGAGCCTCCCTGGCAACGAGGGACTAATACCAAGTGCCAACTGGCAACACAACTGGAAAAGACCTTGAATAAAAGGGGGAAATGGTAAAGACAAAAGAGTTCAAGTGGCTAAGAGACTTCAAAGAGAGTCGGGAGGTCATCCCAGAGGTAACTCTTACGCACACCTCAGTAGGAGCTCATAGAACATCTAAGTGCCGATCACCCCACTCATTGGGTTTCCTGAGAGCTCCAGAGACACCCTGGTCCTATATAAGGGGGGATAGCCCCAGAGACTGATGCCTTATCAGTGGGTTCTATTTCGGAATCTGTGCTCCTGAGAGTGACAGAATTAGACTCAAATAAGTCCTCCCTGCACATGGTTCACCAGTCCCTTCTATTCAAACCTATATGTGATGCTGGAGTTTTTAGGTATACTTCCAGAGACTGGAGCCTCCCACCTACCTATGTGCCAGGTGTGCATGAAATCTAGGTGGTGCTGCAACTCCTACCCTACAGCTCAATGGACTCATCCAAGTCACCTGGTGAGGAGACAACGATGGGCAATGGCCATGCCAGGGAACGGAGAGGGCCTGGATCTGCAGGCAGGATCATCCCACCCACCATATCCATGGGATATAAGCCCTCTCTCACTTGGAGTTGGAGTGGACATCACCATCCCAGTCCCCTCAGGATTGGGGGAAGAACTATGGACTAGAGTGGACTTGATGGTATTCTCTTGTTCACATATGGTGATTCTAGCAATGGAAGAAATTATAACATTGAGGTGGATCCAGTGGCCACTTGACACTTTTGGGGTAGGGAGGGGAAGAGCAGTTGAAATACAGTGGCTTCTTTGGGAGTTACAGGTTGTCCTGAGTACCATTGTGGCAACGGATGTAGGCCATTTTAAATCAGCACACACCACTCAGTACTGAGTGGGAGAGAGTGTGGTCTCCGGTGTGAACTGTGGTCTATGGTTGGTGGCAAGGCTCCAGGATGTGTAAGTTCATTGAGGGTGGTGGGCCACACTTGTGGGAGATGTTTGTGTGGGATATGGTGGGAGGTGTGTGAGGTGGGCAACATGGGAATCCCAGTGGGTTCCGTGTAATATTTTGGGTAATCTAAGCACCTCTTAAAATATATGTATATATATATATAAATAACATTTTTGTAAGCAAATACACATATATGCATATATATTTATATATCATTTTGCAAATGTTTGTATGTATTGTGAGAATTTTGATATTTATTCACAATAAAAAAAAATACATTGAAGGCATATAAGAGCAGATTTGATGAGGCAGAAGAAGGGATCAGTGTACTTGGAGACATGGCTTCTGAAATCGAACATAAAATAGAATGAATGAAAAAAGGAATGGAAAAATTCAACAGGGTCTCAGGGAACTAAATGACAACAAGAGACATGCAAAGTTAAGCAATTTTGCAGTTTGTTATTGCCCTTGAAATGGTCACTGCTGATTTAAAGGCCTGAATGAGATCCAAATCTTAATTGTCATTGTATTCCTAGCTATTTGTTTAACGATATTTGCTTCTAATGATAATGTTCATTCATCATTATTATCAATATGGTTATTTCTAATTCTAAAGTGGTAATATATCGTGGAGAAAAAAAGTCTCATTTTAGAACATGTTTTAAAATTGAGTTAAACATGATTTTATTATATGGATCAATGGAAAAGTGAAGTCTAAATTGCAATTTCTTGCTCTGAATAATCTGTTAAATTTTTCTAATATGCCAATTTGTCCAGGATTCCCATTGGCTCAGTAATGGTTCCCAGACCAATATTTCATAGACTCAGAAATTGTTCATCTTACCACACACTTACTTACCTTTGTGAAACACCCCAGAATCCCAGGATGTTCAACAATGTTAATGATGCCAGGAAGAAGAAGAAACTTTCTAAATTGCCTTTCTTTAATGTGTTTGGAAACCAATTGCCTGTTTGGAACAAATGTAACTGTTATTAAACTGTAAAAAAAGAGACAAGCAAATATTTGTGTCATGAGTGCCCCATAAGGAGAAGAGAAGGGAAAAGGGGTAGAAGGAATATTTGAAGAAAGCATGATAGAAAATTTCTCAACCCTATTGAAGGACATAGATATCCATGTCCAAGAAGTACATCATACTCCCACCCAAATAAATCCAAACAGACCAACTCCCAAACACATATTAATCAGAATATCAAATGCCAAAGACAAAGAGAATTCGGAGAGCAGCAAGAGAAAAGCAATGCATAATATGTAAGGGATACCCAATAAGATTAAGTGCCGATTTCTCATCAGAAACCATGGAGGCAAGAAGGCAGTGGTATAATATATTTTAAAAACTGCAAGAGAAAAACTGCATGCCAAGAATCATATTTGGCAAGGTTAAATTTCATAAATGAGGGTGAGTTTAGTATATTCACCGATAAACAGAAACTGGGAGAGTATATAACAAAAAGACCAGCTTTGCAGGAAATAGTTAAGGTAGTGTTACAGCCTGAAAAGAAAAGACAGGAGAGACAGGCTTTGAAGAGAGTCTAGAAATGATGATAGTATCAGTAACAGTAACTAAATGTTTCAAAAGAATGGTGAAAATAAAATGACAGATAAAACCCAAAGGTCAAAATGGATGAAATAAGAACTGCCTTTACAATAATAACATTGAATGTTAATGGATTATATTCCCCAATCAAAAGACATGGACTGGCAGAACAGATAAGAAAATATGAGCCATCTATATGCTGTCTGCAAGAGACTCACCTTAGACCCAAGGATATCAATAGTTTGAGATTGAAAGATTGGAAAATATATTCCATGAATGCTGTAACCAATAAAAAGCTGGTGTAGCTATACTTATATCAGATGAAATAGACTTTAAAAGCCAAACTGTTATTAGAGACAAGGAAGTACATTACATATTAATAAAGGGGATAATTGACCAAGAAGAAATAACAATCATAAATGTATATGCACCTAACCAGGGTGCCCCAAGATATATGAGGCAAACACTGGAAAAACTGAAGGGAGAAATAGACATCTCTACAATAATATTTGGAGACTTCAATACACCATTCTCAACATTGGATAGAACATCTGGGCAGAGGATCAATATAGAAACAGATAGCTGGAATAATATGATAAATGGACTAAACCCAATAGACATGTGCAGAACATTGCACCCTGAAACAACAGGATATACATTCTTTTCAAGTGCTCATGGATCTTTCTCCAGGATAGACCATATGTTGTGTGACAAAGCTGATCTCAATAAATTCAACAAGATCGAAATTATACAGAGCACTTACTCCATCACAATGGAATAAAGTTGGAAATCAACAAGAGGCAGAAGGAAAATTACCATATATATGGAGATTAAATAACACACTTTTAATTAATCAGTGGATCAAAGAAGATATTTCAAGAGAAATCAATAAATATCTCGAGAGGAATGACAATTAGAACACAACATATCAGAACCTATGGGAGGCAGCGAAGTCAGTGCTAAAAGGGAAATTTATAGCCCTAAATACTCACATTAAAAAAAGAAGAAAGAGGTGATGGATGTGGCCCAAATGGTTGGGCATCCATCTCCCTTATGGAGGGACCTGGGTTGGATCCCCAGGACCTCCTGGTAAAAAAATAAAATAAAATAAAGTAAAAAAAAGAAGAAAGAGCTAAAATCAATGAACAAACTACACAGCTGGAGGAATCAGAAAGAAAAAAAAAAACAGCAAACTAATCCCAAAGTAAGTAGAAGGAATGAAATAAAAAAGATCAGAGAAGAAATAAATGAAATTGAGAACAACAATAACAACAACAACAAAAACAGAGAGAATTACAAAACTAAAATTTGGTTCTTCAAGATAAACAAAATTGACAAACCCTTAGCTAGACTGACTAAGAAAAAAAAAAAAGAGAGAAGATGCAAATAAATGAACTAAAAAATGAAAACAGGAAATTACTACTGACCCCATAGAAATAAGAGAGATCATAAGAGGATACTATGAAAAACTGAATGCCAAAAACTAGATAATGTAGACAAATGGGAAAAATTCCTAGGAGCGTACAAACAACCTACACTGACCATGGAAGAAACAGAAGACCTTAACAAACCAATCACAAGTATAGAGATTGAAACAGTAATCAAACAGCTCCCCTAAATGAAAAACCCAGGACCAGACGATTTCAAAGGCGAGTTCTACCAAGCATTTAAAGAAGATTTAATACCAATCTTACTCAAGCTCTTCCAAAAAATTGAAGAAGGAGGAACACTACCAAACTCTGCTAATGAAGCTAATATTACCCTAATACCAAAGCCAAATAAAGATATTATGAAAAAAGAAAATTATAGACCCTCATTTCTCCAATGATTGCTAATGCAAAAACTCTCAATAAAATACTTGCTAATTGAATCCAACAACACATTAAAAGAATTATTCATCATAATCAAGTGGGTTTTATGCCAGGCATGCAATGGTGGTTCAACAAAAGAAAATCATCAGCATAATACACCACATTAATAAATCAAAGAAGAATTATCACATGATCTTATTGATTGATGCAGAAAACGCATTTGACAAAATACAGCATCCTTTCTTGATAAAAATATTACAAAAGATAGGAATTGAAGGAAACTTTCTCAACATGATAAAGGCCATATATGAAAAACCCACAGCTAACATTGTACTTAAAGATGAAAAACTGAAAGCTTTCCCGTTGAGATCAGGGATAAGACAAGGATGCCCACTGTCACAATGTTGTTCAATATACTGCTAGAAGTTCTAGCTAGGGCAATCAGGCAAGGAAAAGAAATAAAAGGCATCCAAATCAGAAGGGAAGAAGTAAAATTTTCACTATTCACAGATAATATGATCCTATATCTAGAAAGTCCCGAAAAACCTACAACAAAGCTGCTAGAGATAATAAATGATTTCAGTAGAGTGTCAGGATAGAAGGTCAATACACAAAAATCAGTGGTGTTTCTATACAAATGTAAGGCACAATTTAAGGAGGCAGTCAGGAAAAAATCTTTTTATAATAGGAACTAAAAGAATCAAATATTTAGTTATAAACTTAACCAAGGATGTAAAGGAATGATATTCAGGAACCTACAATGAAGCGCTAAAAGAAATTTTAAAAAGGCCTAAATAATTGGAAAAACATTCCATGCTCATGGATTGGAAGACTAAATATCATTAAGATGTCAATTCTACCCAAATTAATATACAGGTTCAATGCAATCCCAATAAAAATTCCCCCAACATTTTTTAAACAAATGGAAAACACAATTATCAAATTTATCTGCAAGGGTTAGAGACCCTGAATAGCCAGAAAAATCTTAAAAAATAAAAGTGCAGTTGGAGGACTCTCACTTCCAGACTTGAAATCATATTGCCTAGCTTCAGTGGTAAAAACAGCATGGCATTGGCATAAAGATAGACACACAGACCAATGAAACCAAACTGATGTTTCAGAAACAGACCCTCACATCTATGTCCAAGTGATTTTTGACAAGCCTGTCAAACCCACCAAGCTGGGGCAGAGCAGTCTATTCAACAAATGGTGCTGGGAGAACTGGATATCCATAGCCAAAAAAAGAAAGAATACCCCTTACTCATACCTTATACAAAAATGAACTCAAAATAGATCAAAGATCTAAGTAGAAAAGCAGGAACCATGAACCTCCTAGAATAAAATGTAGGGAAACATCTTCAAGACCTGGTGTTTGGTGGTGGATTCTTAAACCTTATATGGAAAACACGAGCAACAAAAGAAAACATGGATATATGGGACCTCCTCAAACTTAAACACTTCTATTATTCAAAGGACTTCATCAAGAAGGTGAAAAAGCAGCCCACTTAATGGGAGAAAATGTTTGGAAAACACATATCTGATAAGGGTTTGATTTCCATTCTATATAGAGAGATGGTACAAATCAACAAGAAAAGAGCAAGCAATCCAATTTAAAAATGGGCAAAAGATGTTAATAGGTATTTTTCCAAAGAGGAAATACAAATGGCCAAAAAACACATGAAAAAATGTTCCATATCACTAGCTATTAGGGAAACACAAATCAAAACAACAAAGAGATACCTTCTGACAATTCATAGAATGGCTATCATTAAAAAAAAGACAACAAGAAGTGCTGGAGAGGATGTGGAGAAATAGGAACACTCCTTCACTTTTGGTGGGATTGTGAAATGGTGGAGCTTCTGTGGAAGACAGTTTGATGGCTCCTCAGGAAACTAAATATAGAACTGCCATGTGATCCAGCAATTCTTCTACTAGCAGCATATCCAGAAGAACTAAAAGCTGTGACACAACCGACATCTACTCAACGATTTCATAGTGGCATTATTCACAATTGCCAAAAGTTGAAGACAACCCAAGTGTCCAAACCCAGTGAATGAATTAAAAAAAAAATGTGGTATGTACATATGATGGAATAATATTGCAGTAAGAACAAATGAAATTGGGACACATATGATAAAATGTTTGAATCTTTAAGACATTATGCTAAGCAATGTAAGCCAGAAACAAAAGGAAATTATTGCATGTTCTCATTAGTATGAACTACATTAAAAGAATAAACACATGAAATTAAAACCTAAACTATAAGTTATTAGGAGACAAGAGGAGGATTGTGAAGAAATACTGATGCTTAAAGTATGTAGAAGTTTTAATTAATTTCACTGTAAAAGTGTGGAAATGTATATAGTTGATGGTAACACATTATGGTGAGTAGCAGCTGGTTTATAAATGGGATTGTGGCTGGAAAGGGTAGTCTGGGGAAGTAAATGTCAATTGAAAGAAAACTAGAGAATAATCTAGGGACTGAATAACACAGTGAACCCAGAAGTGAATAAGAATTGTGGTTGATGGTGCAGATGCAAGAGTATCCTTCTGTGAGCTAGAGCAGATGTACATCACTACTGCAGGGTGCTGGGAATATGGAGAAGCCTGGGAAAAATACAATTGGTATGACCTATGAACTGTGGTTAATAGCAATACTATAATATTCATGCATCAATGCCAAAGATGTACCATGTTGATAATATGGGGAATGTAAAAAGTGTACCAAATGTACTGTATAGACCGTGGTTGGTGGTAATATTCTGATGATATTATCTCATAGTCTGTAACAAATCTTCCACTACTGTGTGGTGTGTTGATGAAGGGGTGTTGTATGGGAATTCTACACATGTGCATGATTGTTTTGTAAGATCACAAATTCGGTAATAAAAATATATTTTTTTAAAATAGGGTGGGTTAGGGGGAAAATACACCAAATGTAAGATAGGGACTGTAGTTAGTAGTAACATCTTAACAATGCTCTTGCATAGTTTGAAACAAATGTTTCACAACAATGCAAGATGTTGGTGGAGGGGTGACGTGTGGGACCCTGTATAATGTTATGCATGTTTGATTGGTAAATTTACAACCTCTAATATACATTTATTGTTTATGCATGTTCATTTTTGAAAGATATACTTCAATAATATATATATATATATGTATGCATAAAATAAAAGCTAATAACATAGTCCAAATCCCATACCATGTCTTACAAGTCTTTCTGATCTGGCCCCTACCTTCTCTCTATCCTCTTTTCTCTCCTTATCCACATTGGACCCTTCCCCAGCCAGCACGAATTGCCTGCAGTCCCCAGAACACTCCGTCTTACTTCTCCCCTCTGGGCCTTTACCAAAGCTAATAACACTCACCCACCAGTCTTAGACCATATCCATCCTTCAGGCTTACTTCAGGTGTTCTACCCCCTCTGGGAAGTCTTCCATAAGCCCATGAAACTGTTCTTCCTCTGTGCTCCCCATAAGCAACCTCTATCCTTATCAAAGAGTTCATTACAAGCAAGTAAATAGAAAATTACAGGAAAGCAAAAATGATACCAGGCACAAGAAATATTCATTCTTACAAAATAGGTTGGTCATATTTAAAAAAAAAGTATCTCCACACTTTTTGCCCAAGTAAATCTTGACTTCTGCTTTATAGCAGATACTAATTGCCTACACAATATGTTCTCCCTTGCCTCTTTACTGTGATAATGTGCCCAGCTAATATCTGTGTTTCCTAGTCTTTATTGCAGACTAAATTAGACAATGAGATATAAGCAGAAATCTTAAGGTGTGGTTTCTGGGAAGTTCCTTTTGCCTTTTGACCCTCCCTTCTACCCACTGCCTGCTATGTGAATGTGATGCTTGAAGTTCCAGCAGATATCTTGGGACCATGGGCGAAAGGTCAAGTGAATTACGAACAGCCCTGACATTCTTGCACTGCTAAACCAACACCAGCAACCTTTAGATTTTTTTAGCCTACCTTTAGATTTATCATTACACAAGACAAATAAACCCTCATGTGTTTCCGCCCCTGTGATCAAGTTTCTTTTACTAACAGATGAATGCAATTCCAAACTGATCCCCATCAACAAGTTTTATCTGTTCCCTTATCCTTGCCTGTACTTATGCTTCAATGTCTCCTTCTCCAGCATCCTTTCCTCTAAATCTCTGCCTACTAAATGATATCCATCATTGAAGACCCAATTTAAACAACACCCCCTTTATAAGAACTTTATTTTATGCTCCCCAAACTCATTCTTTCTTATAGCTATTTCCATCTTATTATTATTATTATTTCCTCTTATGTGCTATTTCCCTCTTATGACTCACACCTCTGAACCTCTGTTGTGGAATATATATAATATTCTGCCTTGTGTGGTAGATATTAGTGCTCTTCTTTGTGTTGTATTCTTTGTATGATTTGAAATAAACTGAAGATACTTATACTGGACACACAGTTAATCCTTGCTGAATTAAATAAAACTTGCAATGTGAACATAGCTTCTCTCTACAAACACATTACAGACATATACCACCTACACACACACATTACTACTGACTACAGTCCTTTCTGGAATGACGTTGGGGAGAACACATGCAAACAAATACATAAAACATGCCTTCAAATTATATTTTCTCTGATTTGAAAAAGGAAATTATTCACATGACAATGGGGAATTTGCATCTGGTTAATATTACATTGAACATTCCTTCATTTAAACATTTATTTATTGAATGTCTCTACTATGAAGTCAAAATGCTATGAACAAGGTTATATTGAGATGAATGTGGGTTTAAGCTGGGAGTGTCATGATCAGAACTGAAATATGGAGATGAAGCAAAAGCCCAGTGAATGTAATAAGATACTGAGCTCAGCTGAGGGCAGGAAGAACGGAAAAGAAAAACAAGCCTGTGCTATTTGGCCCGTATTGTGAGAACAGGCAAGTAAACGTTAAAAAGTCTACTCTAGAGTATAGGTTACTAGGAGATAGAATGTGGGTTGAGAATGGGAGCTGATTTCTAATGTATGTAGAATTTTTAATAAGGTTTACTGTAAAAGTGTAGAAATTAATAGAGTTGATGACAACACATTATGGTGAGTATAACTAGCACTGCTGATTTGTAAATGTAATTGTGGATTACGTTTATAGATATAAATGTCAACTGAAAGGAAGCTAGCTAGGGAATGTATAACAGTGATTTCGGTGGTGGATGAAGATTATAGACAATAGTATAAATATAAGAATGTTCTTCTTTTATAAAATGTTAAGAATATAGTGATACATGTGAAAATTACAACTAATATAACTTATGGATGATAGTTAACAGTAATATTGTAATAGTTTTGTAGCAATGGCAAAGAAGATATATCAAATCTAAGGGACAATAGGGAGGTATAAGGGTGTGTGGGAATTTTACTTTTGGAGTAATGAAAATTTCTAAAGAGTGTGACAGCACAACTCTTTGATGAAAATGAGAGCCACTGAGTATACACTTTGAAGGGACTGTACAAGGAATGAGACTGTATAAACAGGGAATCCAGGGGTGGAAGATAAACTGTAGTTGACAGAACAAATATCAGAATATTCTCTCATGAACTATAAAAATATATAATACAAATCCAGGGTGTTAATAATAAGGGTGGATTGGGGAAAATACACACCAAATGTAAGATATGGGCTGTAGTTAGTCAAATATTTTGACGATGCTTTTTCATGGCTTGTAAAAAATGTTTCATAACAATGAAAGGTGTTGGTGGTGGGGCGATGAATGGGAACCCTGTTTAATGATAGGAATGATTTTTGTAAGTTCAAAACTTTTACTAAACACTTATTGTTTATGTATGTTCATGTATGAATAATATACTTCAATAAAATTTTATTTTAAAAAGGCTTGCAATTCATGCTCATATCAGATACAAGATTTTATTGAATATTACGTCCCCACAAATGATTCTGATAAATAGGGAGAAAGCAATGACAATCTGTGTTTAAAGGGAATATTTTGATGAAAGATGACTGTTGATTCAGAATTCTAAGAAAGGAACTATGAGATAAACAGCTGAGAAGAACTCACTAGAAATATCCTTACACAAGAAGAACTCCTTTTTGTTCATCTCTATTGTCCTCTTAATCACATTCATTGTTTATGTATCTCTCCTAATTTTGAACACAAGTATCACAAATTATTCATCTTTGTGTCCACCTGGCACTATGTCTGACATAGAGTAGACACTTAGTAAATGATGGCTGATTGTCATTTTACTTGACTTGTCTGGAACATTTAAATTTATCAACCACAGCCTTCTTGAAACATACTCCTTCTTTGCATTTAAGACACTGGATTCTCTGAGTTTTTCTTCTCCTTTCCTAATAAGAAATTTTCGGTTTTCTTTTCTTTTATATCAAATCTGGAAAAAATTTTATGGCTTATCTCTTAGAACATATCAATCTTTAACATTATTCTACTTTTTCCTTCTGAAACTACAGTTAGATGTATTTAGGCTTTCTTTTGCCTTCCTCAATACCTTTTAAACCCCTTTTGGCTTTTTCCCTTTTTTTCATCCTACTGGGTAATATCATCTGAACTATTGTCCAACTCATGAATTTTCTTTAGATCTCTGTTTCTGTTTTACCCATCCAACGAGGGTAATTTATGTGCTTAAATTATTACATTTTTTATTTCTAGATGTTCCATTTAAGTCTTTTTTTTTTCAAATTTACCTGCACAGTTTTCATAGTTTCTTATTTCTCAATCATCTTTAAATTCCCTTTTATTTTTTAGCATGTCACACATACTAATTTTATATTTGGTACATGAAAATTTTTTTAATATTTTAAAAGATGCTTAGGTTACATAAATATTACACAAAAATTACAGGGATTCACATGTTCCCCACCTCCCACAACCTCCCAAAAACATTATTAATGTGTGATTGCCTGTTACAGAAAGAATAAAATTCCAACCTCTTGATTTGGTGTTCAAGGTGCATCATAACGGGGTGCCAATCTTTACAGCCTTTCTTTAAATTCTCATATCCTGTTCTGATGCCTGTAGTACTCCAGTTACTCTACTTTGCCATCCTGTGATTTAACTCCTTAGCCAGAAATACCCTTCCCTTCTTCTCCCCCTGATAAAATACTTCTCATTTAAGGAACAGTTCAATTTTCACTCCCTCCATAAAATATTCCCAGAAATTACTTGCTCCTGAATCTGCATTCATATAGCAGTTTGCTAATAACTTTTGTGCCACATAACATATTGTGCCTTTGACTAGAGGAAACTGTATATATTTCTTCCCCCTCTATGTCCTTGAAGACACTACAGCCTAGACGTTACATTCTCTGGCTTTGGAGTCAAATAGTCTAAGCCAAACATTGCTTTCATCACTAGTTGTGTGACTTTGGGCTTAACTGCTGAATTTCACTTTCCTCATCCATAAAGGGGGGAATAAATAGTGTTGTAAAGTTTAAATGATATAATTGATGTAAAGCCCATAGCATAGTGTCTGGCACAGTATGACTGTTCAATAAGTAATAACTATTATTACTAAAAGCAGGAATGCAGTTTGTTCATCTTTCTATCTCTCCTACACTTCTAGCCTCTCTTCTTCCTCCCCTCCCCCACCCCCTGCCCCAGGGCTTAGCCCAGTGTCTTGCACAGACTGAGAATTCAATAAATTCTTCTTGAGTGAATGCTGAAAATATCACACAGTTTTTATATAAAACATTTAAATCAGACTGGTTAGAAACAGTTCACATTTGTATGAAACACCAACAGACGAATACTTATGAGCTGGCTGTCCCTGCAAGATATATCAATGGAACATCCTGTCTGAGCACCAAAGAGCAGTCCCTTTCAGTATTGTCTGAACAAGCTGCTTTTCTAGGAATGATGAAAGAGAAAGGGGAGGTTTCAAAGGGAATTGTTTGGAACTTAACAAGAAGTGTATGCTGAGAAAATGATCGTACTTTTTGAAAAATAAATGCAGCTACTGAATGTGAGGCTTACACACAGCCTAGTCCATGTGTGAGCAATCTTTTTCCAGGCCTGTGGTGAATTTTGAATCAAACCCACTCAGCATTTTACTCTCTATGTACACAGCACATTTTTTTCTCTAAACCCTCACACTCAGGATGCTTAAGAACCAACATTCCTAATAAAACCAATAAAACCAAATTATTTGGGGTTAGATATGAAGTTGGTCTTCCCCTCATTTGTTGTTCCAGCACAAAAAAATGTTTATGCTATTACTTTACATTACCTAAAACTACCCATATTCCAAAATTATCATTATATACTTGGATTCCATACTTTTGCTGTTCTATTGAAAAACCAAAAGACCCTATTTTATGACATATCTGTTCTAATAGTATGAGCAAGATTCCCATAAAGGTGAAAGGTTTTAAAGTCCAAGTTTTGCTTTTTTACTCTTCTTGAATTATATCTTGCATAGCTACAAATTCATCAAAATGCTCAAATGATTCTATATGTGTTTCCAGTTTTACCTGTTTTATGGCTGTAAGAAAAATTTAGGCTTTTGTTGTTTTAAGCAAATTATTTTAGGAATGTTGAACTTTATCATTTAAGGATGATAAAAATGGAATTTCCCTTTAGTCTCATAGCACAGACAACTCGTTGATATTCCTGAGATCTGATTATTTCCCCATGTGTAAAGAGGTATGGAACAGCCTTTGTTACACGATACATTTCAGATGAACCACAAACAAGAACTTCAATTAAAAGACTTTGTTCCTTATAATCAAAGATTAGGGAATTGTGGGATGATGACAGAGGAGGAAGATCTAGAATTAAGTCTCTCTACCATAACAACTATTAAACAGGCAGGAACTGTCTGAATCAACTATTTCAAAACTCCAGAGTCCAGTAGAACACGGTGCAGGTGCAGCATCCAGGGAAGAGTAGGAGGAAGAGGCTGATTAATTGTGGTAAATAACAGTAAATTGCTCTCACAACATGGAGGTTACAATCATCCATCACCCGCTTTCATTGCAGGCAACAGTTGGGTCAGGTCCCAGGTGAAGCTTGCTGGTGCCAAAGAAGGGTGCCAAAGCTTGCTGGTGCCAAAAATCTACTTCCCTAAAATGGGGGGGGGGGTGGGCAGGGGGGCTCAATCACTGATCACAGCTTTTGATTAGTTACTAGGTATCACTGGGGACCTGGCTCTGAGGGCAGCCTTTGTCTCAACCTGCCCCAGACAAAGGTGGTGTAAGAGATTTAAAGACATTATGCTTCCTCCGAGCTGCCGAGCTGCCGAGCTGCTGGGGAACAACTGAAGGGCTGCATTGGCTAGAGAGGTCAATAAAATGCAGCTTTAGGGAGCCATGGAAAAAGATTCTGAATCCCTTCCTGGTCCCTCCCTCATCCCCTCTCCAGGGCAGTTTGGAGTCAGCCAGCACTCCCTTTACGGAACTCTTACCTTATTTCAGCTGGGAAAGTCTAACTTAGGAAACTGCTTTCTAGTGTGCCCCCCTCTCAGAATTTGCCCTCCAAGCAAAAGCAGCTTGAGACAAAGAAAGTAGTGTAAGAAACAATGATTTTTTAAAAAGTGCTTTCATCAGTTGTAAGAAGTGTACCACACCAATACAAGTTGTTAATAATAGGAAGGGTATAAGGGAAACCTGCATTTTATGCATGATTGTTCTGCAAAAAGCTATAATTTCTGTAATAAAAGAAAAAAGTTAATAAGAAAATTCTACAAGGAATTTGATTTCAGTAAAATTGTAAATTTAGATGAAAATAATCAAAGTTTATGCTTGGTTGCCCGAATGCTCTTTATTTGTATATGTAATACATGATTCTTAGCCTGTCCATCCACACTTGATTCCTAGCCTGTCCCTTCCATTGGAAAAATCAGTGACTGAATATATAGATAAAGTTATTCAGCTCCATACCCAAAACAGTATTTCTCTCATTGTGGCTGCCTCCTCCTCTCCATTACCTATCGTGTTGTCAACTAGCTGTCAAGAAATTGCTAACAAGGTCTTGGTTGATAAGGCTTAAGGCAGGGGTTTCCTATGCCTCTATCTATCTCTAGCTGGAGCTCGAGCTCTATCTGTGTATGCGTGTGAAAGAGATAGAGAAGGTACAATTCTTTCCCAATTCTTGAAGTCACAATAATATTGAGGGGGTGTAAGGGGAAATAGAGAGGACGGGAAAGGAGAAGCCAGAAAATGGAAAATTGTGGGGCAAGGCAGAGGCAGCCACCTTGGAGATAAAGCCATGATATTGTATCCTGGCTAGGAATTACTAGCATAAGATATTACCTATCTCAGTTAATAAGAACTTCTTTAATACCAACAAGTTTTCGATACTTGAAAGAATGTTTTTCACATGGCAGAATTTCAGGCACTGAAATTATTGGGGAAGATATTTTGGGAATGACTTTACTAGTCATAAAGATCATCTCAATTCTATCATCTGTAGGGTGCTTATCAGAGACTCTGGTCCCAATCACTGTGCAGTACTTACTGAACCGGGGAGGTAAACAGTGGGAAACTTTCTTGCCATATCTTCTGATCCAGACAAGTATAAATGAGCTCATTTTGCTTCAAGGGATGAATTTTTTGGAGCCCTACATTTCCTCTTCCAGTTCCACTTCCTTTAATGTTATTGAAGAGGCAGAATGTGAGGTATATATAAACCTAGTTAAACGTTCTTAAATAAGTTACCTATGAATAATTGACCATAAAAGCTCCTCTAGAAAAGCAGCTGGATATTTACGATTGTATTTAAGGCCTGACCTCGTTTCCAAGTTTCCCCTTCCTTCCTTCCTTCCTTCCTTCCTTCCTTCCTTCCTTCCTTCCTTCCTTCCTTCCTACCTTCCTTCCTTCCTTCCTTCCTTCCTTCCTTCCTCGCCCCCTCCCTTCCTTCCATTTTTTTCTTTTTCTTTCTTTCTCTTTCTTTCTTTCTTTCTTTCTTTCTTTCTTTCTTTCTTTCTTTCTTTCTTTCTTTCTTTCTTTCTTTCTTTTCTTTCTTCCTTTCTTCCTTTCTTCCTTTCTTCCTTTCTTCCTTTCTTCCTTCCTTCCTTCCTTTCTTTCTTTCAAGAAAGGCAGACTGCCACATGCAGGAATTCATTTGAATGTGTCTCAAGTTTTGGAAGTTTGACTACCCTACCTTATCCTACAAATGGACCTTGTGAACTTGTTTGGAGGTTCTAGCCGGGGAGTGCAGCTACTCATATAACCTTGAGGTAAGAATACTCCTCCTCTATTGGGAAGGTCATACTCTTCAACTGACCGTGCAGCATCTGGAGGGACACACATGGAGCAGTGAGGTAGGAAGGGGACACCCTGCCTAGCCAACCAGATCAGCAGAATCAATGCTGGTGATAAACGAGTTGACAGATGTCACAGCCAAATAACCCATACATCCCAAGTTTGGCCTTTTGATCACTCTGGTGAGGTAGTTGAGGACTTTGAAAGCTTCCCCCTTGCCCTCCATACAGCATCCATTTTCTCCCTCTTGGTTCTCCCAACTCCAAATGTCCAATTCCCTTAGCCAAAAACACAATAAAAGCACTTTTACTTTATATATTAGGACTGCCTGTTGTAATGTTTTTGTTTTTTTTTGTTTTTAATAATTTTTTTTTATGTTTTAAAAGACACATAGATTACACAAATGCTACACAAAAATTACATGGATTCCCATGTTCCCCACCTCCCACACCTCCCACAACCTCCAACATAAACATCCTTCATTAGTGTGGCACATCACCTACAATTGATATACACATCCTGGGGCTTTGCCAATAAGCATGGACCATAGTTCACATTGTAGACCACACTCTCTCCTCCACAGTTCTTCATGTTATATGATGATATAAAATGGCCTATATCTGTCGTTACAATGTCACTCGGGATAATTGCCAATATGTCTATAACAGAATACCAGTAAGTCCACTCTAGTCCATAGCTCTTCTCCCAAACCTGAGAAGTCTGGGATGGTGATGTACACTCCACTGCTAACTGAGAGGGAGCTTATATCCCATGGATAAGATGGATGGGCTAATCATGCCTGCAACTGCAGACTCTCCATTCCATGGGATGGCCATTGTCCATCATCTCCCTGCCAGAGGTCCTGGGTGAGTCCATTGAGCTGTAGAGTAGGAGTTGCAGCTCCACCGAGATTCTGGGCCCAGCTGGCCCATAGACAGCCCAAAGACTCCAGTCTCTGGATGTACACCTACAAATTCCAGTACCACATATAGGTTTGAATAGAAAGGACAGATGAACCATGTGCAGGGAAGACAGTTGAGTCCAACTCTGTCACTCTCAGGAGCACAGATTCCAAAGTAGGGCCCACTGATAAGGCACCAAACTCTGCAGCTATCCACCCTGACATAGGACCTGGGTGTCTCCAGAGCCCTCAGAAGCTCCTCTATTTGGGGTGATATATACTTTGGAAGCCTATGAGGTCCTACTGAGATGTGCATAAGCATTGCCACTGAGATGACCTCCCGACACACTTTGAAGTCTCTTAGCCATATGAACTTATTTGTCTTTACTTTTTCCCCCTTTTATTCGAGGTCTTTTTCCAGTCATATTGCCAGTTGGCACTTGGTAGTAATCCCTCGTGCCAGGGAGGCTTATCCCTGGGAGTCATGTCCCATGCTGGGAGGAAGGTAATGCATTCATATGCTGAATTTGGCTTAGAGAGAGGCCACATTTGAACAAAAAGGAGGCTCTCAGGATGCAACCCTTAGGAACCCCATAACAATAGGCTAGGTTTCAATTTCAAGAGCAAAGACTCATAATGCTAGTCATCAAAAACAAGGGCCCATCAGTGGATCATCCTCATTTGCCAGACACTGCCCTGCACTTGGGGGACTGTTGCTGCTCCCTTGGAGAATGTGGCAGAGCTCTCAAGGAGGGGAATTCAGTATGCTCCATTTATTGAGTGATTCACCACCCACTGTGACTATGCCCCGTGAACATTTGACCAATTTTATATACCTTGTATGTATAGTTCAGGTGAACTTCCTCCCACTCACCCCCCATCCCTGACACCCACCACCAATGATCCTTTCCCACCCCAGTTGTAACCATTCTGTGATCCAAAGCTTCTTTAAAGATGAAGCCAAATACAATTAATAGGAAAATGAAGTAATAATGATAAGTTTAAATGTAAGAGATAAAATACATGAAAACTAAAAGTAAAGTAAAATTAAAAGATTGGGATATTCAAAAGTTTTTTAAAAACTTAAAAAAAAATTCTTTGACATTTTGCCTTTTATCACTGCAATATCTGACATCCAGTCTGTATGGTGGCACCTCCCCCTCTCACTCCCCACTGTCTCACTATTTTTCATTTTGTTTTCACAAACACAAAATACAAAAGACTCTCATAAACCAAAACTCCTCCCCCTTTCCTCACCCCATATTAAAACCTTTTTGTATGTGGATGGTAGCATTGTTATAACTGATATACAGATAGTGAAACCTAGCTACTAAACCTTGTCAATGTTTTACAACATGGTTTACATTTTAGACTGTATACTTTTACAAGTTTTGATGATATTTACCATGTTCTGTGTCCATCACTGTAAGGTAATGAAAAGCATTTCCACTGACCACTAAATACCCCCTGTTTGATCTATTCTGTTCCTCCCTCCCCATCCCACCAGGGCCCCCGACAACCCCCTGGCTTGACTCACTGAATGACAAGATTCATAGTTACATGCAACAAGAGGTCTTGACACACTGGTTTGTCCACCCCTATTAGGAATCGCCCTTGCTCTTGAGATACCCCCACCTGTCTATTTCTGAATGAATCGATCCTCCCAAAGATGGGAGTCCATCTCCTTCCCACTCGTTATGTGGGTCTCCACCCACTGATACCACACATTATGACAGGATGAACACTCACACACTCCCTAGAAGCCTATTCCAGGTGCTCCCGGTCTCGAATGTCCCCCCAATCAACATTCTAAACCAGTGACATTTCCTTGTCATATTGCCATAAGAGCATTCCCAACTCTGTACTTTCAAACTCATACCCACAAATCCCAAGTGTTCACCTGGTCCCTCTCCCATGTCTGCCCCCAGTATCCTGGGTATTCTGACCCACCCTTCCTAATCTACCCACCTGTCAACCCTGCACCACCAAATCCAATAATATCACTACCCACCTGTCCTATCACTTCTATATGCAACTACACTCTATCACTTTACCATAGATTACATCCATATGGGTGATGGTTCACAACTTTCTCTTCTCTTTCTCTTTCTTGTAAACCTATATTTCAGACAATAGCTCTCTGAGTCCTCAACAATCAGTCTCTGTTAACAGAGGAGGTGATTGGGAGGGTTGTATATCTTTAGCCCCTTGCAGGCTCCAAGGCAAACAATGACGCAGCCCCACCCAGGCAGGAAGGGTTCCTGGGACACAGCAGACCAAATCTGTGAGTCAAAAACTGAGTCAGCCTTAGTCTGTTTCCCTCTCTCTCCCTTTTCCTGGGGTATCCTCAACAATTAGTCCCAGCTAGAAGAGAGGGAGATTATGAGGGTCGGATTTCTTCAGTCCTTCACCGGTTCCCAGGGCAAACCACTGTGTGGTCTCACCTGGTCTGGAAGGGCTCATGGGACACAGCAGACCAAATTTGTAAGTCAGAAGCTGAGTCTACCTTAGGCTGTGGCCTTCTCTCTCCCCTTTATTGGTGTGGTAGATCCCTGGAGCCTGCTTCGTCTGTAGTCACAGGCCAGAGGCCACAGAATTCTAAAGCGTCTTTAGTCTGGGGGATGGTGCTGGGAGCAGCAGCCACTGGTTTCAACTCATGGTTCGGTCTTCATGGTTTCCCTCCTTTGTCCCTCTCTCCTCTGGGTGGTGTCCAGCCTTCGCCTGCTATCCTAAACTCTAGAAGCTATTTTTGGGGCAGTTTCAGCCTGTCCTCTAGTTATTTTTCTGGAGAACAAATGCCCATGTCTTACTAGTCTGCCATCTTCCTGGCCAGAAGATCTCAAATTCTTTTTAATAGCCACATGATGAGACAGATACTTTCTGAGCTTTGGATGTCCAGTAGATGCCTCAAAACCAACATGTGAAAAACTGAACACATCATATTAGATTCCCCAAACTGCAGTTCAACCAATGTTTCCTATATCAGCCTCCATTCAGTGATCCAAGCCAAAAACCTTCGTGTCATTCTTGACCATTCTCTCTCCCCAAAAGTCCTACTACCAACTAATTACCAAGCACCGTCAATTACACCTCCTGTATTTCTATTGAGTCCATTCACTCCTATCCATCTCTACTGGCACCAACTGTTTCCTGAACTACTATGACAATCTCATAACTGATGAACATCAATCTTAGTCCTGTCCACATGCAGTCAGAATGATTTTTCTAAAGTTCAAATCTGATTGTATTGCACTTGTACTTATTTTTTTTTTT
>JAKSZT010054501.1:369947-406930 GCA_026826555.1 Tolypeutes matacus | reverse complement strand
ATATACATATATTTTAAGAGGTGCTTAGATTACCTAAAATATTACACGGAACCCACTGGGATTCCCATGTTGCCCACCTCCCACACCTCCCACCACATCCCACACAAACATCTCCCACAGTGTGGCCCACCACCCTCAATGAACTTACACATCCTGGAGCCTTGCCACCAACCATAGACCACAGTTCACACTGTAGACCACACTCTCTCCCACTCAGTTCTGAGTGGTGTGTGCTGATTTAAAATGGCCTACATCCGTTGCCACAACAGTACTCAGGATAACCTCCAACTCCCAAAGAAGCCCCTGTATTTCAACTGCTCATCCCCTCCCTACCCAAAAACTGTCAAGTGGCCACTGGCTCCACCTCATTGTTATAATTTCTTGCATTGCAAGAATCACCATATGTGAGCAAGAGAATACCATCAAGTCCACTCTAGTCCATAGTTCTTCCCCCAATCCAGAGGCGACTGGGATGGTGATGACCACTCCAACTCCAAGTGAGAGAGGGCTTATGTCCCATGGATATGGTGCACTTGTACTTAAATCCTTCAGCCACTTCCTAATGTCAATTAGGATTGAACTCAAAGCCTTTGACATGGCTTTATAAAGTTCTTCATTAGCTTACCCCTACTTAACTCTTCAGCAATATTTCTACAAAATTACTCACTTAGAGTACTACTTCTTTTAGTTGCTTGAATAATCATGTGTTCCCTGCTTGGGTAATCCCTTTGATTATTTATTCTCATTTTGCTAATTATAATTCATAGGTTCCAGTTTAAATGTCACTTCTCCTTCTCAACACCTCAAGTCTGGGATAAATAACACTCCTTATGAGCTCCATTAGTACACTATGTCTCTCCTATGTTGGAACTATCAGATGGTCTTACAATTGACTGTTTACTTTACTGCAATCTCCATGAGGGTGTTTGTCTTCATCCAGTGTTAAGCCCATTGTAGGTACTCAAGAAATATATGAGGAACAGAATCAAATTAAATATCAATAAAAATCCTCACCAAATGCAAGGCTTTTATCCTAATTTTTAATCTTTCTGAATACTCAAATTGTTTCATTTTTTTCTGTCTTTCAGGAGTAATGACACCTCAAACGAACTGCAAATAAAGACCATGGCACTCAACCACCACCATTCAGTTTATTCTTGCAACACAATTTCTGTATTTGCCAGTTGTTACCAAGAGTCTTCTATTCATTGTGACTCCATACTTCAGGAATCTCTAGCTCCCTCAACTATTTTATACCCTGTACACAATTAGCCAGCAAAAAATATACATTTTCCTTTGAAATTTGACACATGTATTGATTTCTCTCTCTGTTTCCCCATCTGTTATCCTGCCCCCATAATCTCACCCTTAGATTATAATAACAGATTTCTTCTTAGCTTACCTTCCTGATTTAAATACCATCCCTTTTCAGATCTGTTTTTTCAACTTCTTCCAGTCTAATCACCTCCTTTCATGGTACACACTGCTTTCATGGCCTAAGGCCTTTCACGCAATAGACTCAATAAATATGAGAAAAATAATTCACTCTCCCCTCAAGAACTTACAGTGGCTACAAATCATCTGCTAAATCCAAACTCCTCTTCTTGACTTTTTTCCTTCCCTCTGACTCTATCCAACTCTTCCAGCTTTATCACAACACTATACATTGTCCATGATGATATCTTTCACTATTGGAGCCCAATTTATCGCTTCTATTCTGAATTCCTTCGCAGAGACAGTGTAATATATTATGTTATTCTCAAGTTTTTTAATGCACATGTCTTGTTTTCCTCAACAGGACTATTGTTGCTTTGGGGCAAGGCTCATGTCTTGATCTCCTTTGTATATCAGATTGATAAATCAGCAGAATTATTTTCTACTTTTACTAATATCTCATGACTTGAAAAAAACTTAGATCCTCATAGCCTACTTTTGCTTATAAAAGAATTATATAACCAGGTTTGGAAGATAACATAAGAATTGGTCAATATTACTTAAAATGATATTTAAAAATTGATTTGGTATTTTTGACAACAAAATCAGTTTCTTTGTAGTCAGTCTAGCTGGCTGTCTTGCAATTGGATAAGGTGTTTGGAGAAAGAGTGACTTAAAAATGGTTCATTCTGTGGCTCTTTATGAACATGGTTGGCAAAGACCCCAATAAATCAAACTCACTATCAGGGCTTTTTTAAATTATAGGAAAAACTATAAAGCCTAAATTCCTGAGGATTAGATCATTCTGTGACTAAAATCTATGTGGATATTTGGATTCTCATTGTAGGTTTAGTCCATTGAAGCATTTAAAGGGCTGTTTACAAGGTTGAATAACAAGGCATGATTTGATCCAGAGAGGTGTGCATAAGCTCCACATATGGCACAAGGAAGAGCTGAAGAGCGAGTTGAACAAAAGTCACAGTGTATCTTAGGCTCTGTGTGAATTGCATGCTGCATTTTCAGGATTTGCAGTGAGAAAAAAGAAACATTACAGTATTTCTTCTTTTATTTCTTTACTTCTAGGTTCACCTCCTGTTCTAAGAAATCAGTTTCTTCTTAAGCATTTTGATATATTTTAACACAATGAACTGGTTAAAGTAATTGCATTTGTCAGACTGGATTTCCTTACCATTGTTTGAAAACCACTATAATAAACTATGCTACTGAACATGTCAAAAGGCAGATGATATCAGACACTATATGGGGGTCTGGTTTCTGTCTTACAGTCACTCATTTCTCTACATTTTGTATTAATGAGGATAAAAAGTTGCATTCTTTCTTAAGTCTGTTTTGTCTTTTCCAGCTGCCACAGAAATGCAAAGTATTATGTGATCAAAGCACCCCTGAAAGAATTTAACCCTCACCAATCATTAGCCAGCCCTTTACTGGGTCGCTCCAAGCATTATTTTCTGATTGTCCACCAATAGTTAGGTAGAAATGTTCCCTCAATTTAGTAAAGCTCTCAAGTTTAAAAAATAAAACACAAAGAAACAATGTTGACACAGAAACTTGTACATGAATATTCATAGCACCATTATTCATAACAGCCAAAATGAAAATAACCCAGATGTCCATCAACAGATGGGTGGATAAACAAATTTGGCATATCCACAAAATTGAATATTATTGGGCACCAATGAGGAATGAAGTTCTGATTCATGTGACAAAAAGAAGGAACCTTAAGAAAAACATTATACTAAGTGCAAGAAGCCAGACACAATGTCGCGTGCTATATAATACTATTTAAATGAAATGTCCAGAATAGGTAAATCCATAGACAGAAAGCAGATTAGTGATTTCCTGGGGCTTTGGGTGTGGGCAGATTAGAGGAGAAGGAGCAGTAACTGCTAATGGGTATAAGAATTCTTTTGGGGGTTGATGAAAATATTCTAAGATTAGTTTGTGATGATGGTTGCACAACTCTAAATATACTAAAAAACATTGAATTGTACGTTTTAAGTGGGTGAATTCTATAGTATGTGAATCACATCTCAATTATAAAAATCACTTATAAACCCCTTTTTGAAGGCAGAGCTAAACCTCAATTTCAAATACTGAGTTCTGCATGACAAACTCCTGAGGCGGGGCCCTGGAATCTGCATTATAACAGATTTCTTAAGTTATTGCTTATTGGACATTAGTTTGAAGATTATTGATTTCAAGGATACAAACCTTGCCCTGTTTCTATGAGATAGCTGCAATGTCTCCATTCAGAGGGAGTTTAAAGCTACTTTCAAGTGAATAGTGCTCACCTTCTTTGTTGCTGTTGTTTGGGTATTTAAGTTTTGGGTAAATCTTTCTTCGTGTGCCTGCTTTCAAATTTCTTTTGTTCCTCTAGGAGTAATGGTGAAAATACAGGAACCACCAATACTCTGTTCCCTACTAACGAAAGTCAGAAAATTCTCACTCTTACCTCTGAAGGCATTAGTAGAAAACTAGTTCAAATTATTCCTCCTCACACAATTAAGTGGAGAAAAATAAGATTCAGCATCATAAAGTAAGTTAGAAATGTGCCTGAAGTAGAACTTATGGTGCCCTGTTTTGAGTGGCTTATGCTCAGCTGTCATTAAGGTTTTTAATTGTACATCAATCTCTGGTATTGATTTCACACACATTAAAAAAAACACAGAGGAGGCGGATGTGGCTCAAATGGTTGGGCGTCCGTCTCCCATATGGAGAGACCTGGGTTTGATCCCTGGGACCTCTTGGTTAAAAAAAAAAAAGTTAAATTTAGGGGGGTGGATGTGGCTCAGATAGTTAGGTGTCCATCTCCCATATGGAGGGACCTGGGTTCGATCCCCGGGACCTCCCGGTAAAAAAAAAAAAAACACACAAAACACAGAAGTTAACCTTATACAACATTCTAGCTCTATAAAGAAAAACCTCCTTTCCTATATGATTTTAGGAATGAAAGCTCATCTTCATATTAAGTCTATGCAAAAGATAGAACAATAGATAGATTCTGTATAATATTCAAAGCATTGGGCCAATAATTACTTTTTGGATTTGGAGTCTGAAAGGCTCCTTTGAACATCATCATGGAAAAATCCTTACCTATTCCACAACTTCTGCTGTTCTTGTTGATCCTAAAATCAGAAATAACTGAACAAATTGGATTGACAAGTGATGGGTGACTGACAATGAGCTAATCTTACTAATCATATAGTAGTGATTTAGAGAAGCATTGGGTAAATTAGCACAAATTTACAGATATTGTATATGTTTCATATTGATGGAATTGTATTGTTACCGTATTTCCTCTAGGTTCTTAGTTATATTACATAAAAGAATTTAAGAACATGCAGGTTTATGTAGGCCAGTAGTTTATTACGGAAATGAGAGAAGAGAATAGAAATGGGAAAAAATAACAGATTACAAGTCCCCAGGTGTACTGGCGGGCTGGTCCACGTGGAGAGAGAGAGTGTTTTGCTTGTGCAGCTACTTTTTTTTTTTTTTTTTTTTTGGTGGGTAAAAATCAAAATTTTCACAATACATACAAACATTTGCAAAATGATATATAAATATATATGCATATATGTGCATTTGCTTACAAAAATGTTATTTATGTATATATATAAATATATTTTAAGAGGTGCTTAGATACCCAAAATATTACACGGAACCCACTGGGATTCCTATGTTGCCCAACTCCCACACCTCCCACCACATCCCACACAAACATCTCCCACAAGTGTGGCCCACCACCCTCAATGGACTTACACATCCTGGGGCCTTGCCACCAACCATAGACCACAGTTCACACCGTAGACAACACTCTCTCCCACACAGTTCTGAGTGGTGTCTGCTGACTTAAAATGGCCTACATCCGTTGCCACAAAGGTACTCTGGACAATCTCCAAATCCCAAAGAAGCCCCTGTATTTCAACTGCTCGTCCTCTCCCTGCCCCAAAATTGTCTAGTGGCCACTGGCTCCACCTCATTGTTATAATTTCTTCCATTGCTAGAATCACCATATATGAACAACAGAATACCATCAAGTCCACTCTAGTCCATAATTCTTCCCCCAATCCTGAGGGGACTGGGATGGTGATGTCCACTCCACCTCCAAGTGAGAGAGGGCTTATATCCCATGGATATGTGGGTGGGATGATCCTGCCTGCAGATGCAGGCCCTCTCCATTCCCTGGGATGGCCACTGCCCATCGTTGTCTCCTCGCCAGGTGACTTGGATGAGTCCATTGAGCTGTAGGGTAAGAGTTGCAGCTCCACCGAGATTCCATGCACACCTGGCACATGGGTAGGCCAGAGGCTCCAGTCTCTGGAAGTATACCTAAAAACTTCTGCATCACATATAGGTTTGAATAGAAGGGACTGATGAACCATGTGCAGGGAGGACCCATTTGAGTCCAATTCTGTCACTCTCAAGAATGTGCAGCTACTTTTAAACCATTAATTATTTCTCCCCATGTTAATGTTTGGTGGAGGGTTCCCAGTTGTTTGCTGTTTTGATTGATTACCCCATGCATTAACTCTCCCCGTGGGGGGGGGGCAATGATAAGGCCCCTTGAGAATATCTGGGGCTTTTCCTTGATCCTGGATGAAATCATGTTCTAAATGTGGGATTCTAGTGGGGTTCTTCCAGCAGTCTTCTTGAGGGGTCCTTCTCTCAGGGGATTTCCAGGTGGAATTTCACGTAATTCACGGCCATGTTTTTCTGCCAGGATTTAGATTCGTTTTCTCATTCCCTAAACTAGCTTGCCTCAGTATCATTAGCTATCTTTAATTCATGTGTAAAAAATATTAGGTCATTATTTCATCTTTTTTTCCAAATACAAACATGACTTTTGCATAAGATTAATTTAGAAAATTTTGCTTTTATATGAGAAAACTTTTTTATTTTCCTATTTCCCAAAAATCTAAACTAAACATATGAAAAGTAAGCCAAACTAAGAATAAGTTTTAATTTAGGGTAATTACTTGAAATCTGATTTTCACATGTGCATGATTGGAGCAGCTAATGTTCATTTCATCAATAAAATTCAATAAATATTCATTGATCAACTCCTGTGGTGCCAGGAATTATACCAGGCATCATGATATGAGTTGAATAAAACATGGCTCCTGACATTGAGGTGTTCAGTGAAAGAAATATGAACTTTTAATTATTCATAAACTATATATGTGATAATAGAATGTGGTTTTAGGTTCTGAAAAAAATACCTAGAGATGATATACTAGGCTAGGTGTTTGAACTTGACAAAATAAAAGGCTAAAAATCTTATCTTTTCATAAAGTCACAATGATATATAGCTTATGATAATAGCATGAAATTCCAAATGCCATGTGGTAAATGTTGATTCTTAGATAAAATATATTCTAAAATTCATAGAAGGTTGTATATGAAGTTTGAGACATGTTCAGTTACTCTTACAGAGTTCTGATCATTTCCTGAATTTTCATGGGATTAGATTTATAATCTCAGCACTCTGTTATTACAGTGCTTGACATTTGATTACTGAAACTTGAAAAAAGAAAAATAAGGAAAATAATAGCAAACATTCATATTTCAGTAATTCAAGAATTGTCTGATGGAAATGGAAAGCCAATCATCAAATTTATATCTGAGTGTAAGGAGCCATGTATAACCAAAACAATCTTGAAGAAGAAGGAAGTTGGAGGACACATACTTCCCGATTTGAAATCTTTTACAAAGTTATAGTAAGCAAACAGCATAGTAATAACATAAGGACAGACGTATAGACCATAGAATCATATTGAGATTTCAGAAAAAAAAACTCTCAACACAATGTCAGATTAATTTTTGACAAGTGTGCCAAGTCCACACACTGATGGAAGGATGGTCTCTTCAACAAATGGGCTGGAAAACCTTGATATCCATATGCAAAAGTAGGAAAGTGGACCCCTATATCACACCATATATAAAAATTAACACCAAATAGGTCAAAGACCTTAATAAAAGGACCAAAACTATAAAACTTCTACAAGAAAACATGCTAGGGAATGATCTTATGGACCTTGTGTTAGACAATGGTTTCTTAGCCTTTTCACCAAAACCATGAGCACCAAAAGAAAAAAAATAGATAAATGTGACTTCATCAAAATTAAAAATTTTTCTGCAACAAAGGACTTCTTCATGAAACTAAAAATACAGCCTAAAGAATGGGAGAAAATATTTGGAAACTATATCTGAAAAGGGTTTAATACCAGGATATATAAAGAAATCCTACAATTTAACAACAACAAAAAAAAGACAAACAGCCCAATTAATAAATGGGCAAAGACTTGACTAGACAATTCTCTAAAGAAGACATACAGATGACCAGAAAGCACGTGAAAAGATGACCAACATCATTAGCCATTAGCGGAATGCATATCAAAGCCACAATGTGATATCATTTCAAACACACTAGAATCACTGTTATTAAAAAAAAAAAAAAAAAGGAAAATTACAAATGTTGGAGAGGATGCAAAGAAATAGGAACAATTCTTCATTGCTGGTGGAAATGTAAAATGGTACAGACTCTGTGGAAGACAGTTTGGCAGTTCCTCAGAAATTAATTTTAGAATTTACATATGACCTGACAACCCCACTACTAGGTATACACTGAAAATAATTGAAAGCAGAGAATCAAACAGATATTTGTACCCCGATGTTCATAGTGGCATTATTCACAATTGCCAAAAGATGGAAGCAACCCAAGTGTCCATCGACCAATGAATGGAAAATAAAATTCAGTATATACATACAATGGTGTATTATTCAGCCACAAAAAGTAATGAAGGGAGTGTATGTGGCTCAAGAGGTTGAGCGCCTGCTTCCCACATGGGAGGTTCCAGGTTCAATCCCTGGCCCTGGTACCTCAAAAAAAAAGTAATGAATTTCTGCTACATTGGACAATGTGGATGGACATTGAAGATACCAAGTTGAGTGAAATAAGCCAAACACAAAAGGACAAATAGTGCATGATCTCACTGAACTGAAATAATAAGAATATTAATCTCATAGAGTCAGAATCTAGAATATAGTATACCAGGGGAAGGGGTAAGGGTAGGGAATGGGAAGTTAAGACTTAAAATGTACAGGGTTTCTATTTGGAATGATGGAAATATTTTGGCAATGGATGGTGAAACAGGTAGCACAACATTGTGAATGCAATTAACAACACTAAAATACATATCTGAAAGTAATTAAAAGAGGAGATGTTAGGGAAGCAGGCTCTGACCTGCCCGGAGCTGCAGTCTCCCTCATCTTCCCATCAACCTCATGCTCCAGTTCCTGCTTGGATTTACTTTAGGCAATGTGGTTGGAATGTATCTGGCTTGGAACTATGACATACCAAACCTGGATAAGAAACTTGAAGATATCAAAAAGGTCTTGGATGCTGTTGCAGTTGGGCAGTTTGATGTAATTTTGAATTCCAAATATATAATTGGATCATGCTTATAAACTGATCTGTTAATCTGGGCATGATTAAGTTATGATTAGGGCTTTGACTGGGCCACGTCAGTAGGGCGTTGAGCCCCACCACTTGGTGGGTGGGGAATCAAATATAAAAGGCAAGACAAAGAACAGAGTTGAAGCAGTCTTTTGAGATGCAGTTTTGATGTTGGAAGGAAGGCCCCAGGAGAAGAGAAGCAAGCCGTTCGCCTGATTGTCTACAGCTGACCTTGTGGAGGAAACAGGAGCTAAGCCCAGAGAGAAACGCAGCCCCAGGAAGAGAGGAACCCCAGAAGCCTGAACCCTGGCAAACACCGGCAGCTGTCTTGCTCTAACACGTGGCAATGGACTGTGGTGAGAGAAGAAACTTAATGCTTTATGGCCTGGTATCTGTGGACTTCTACCCCCAATAAATACCCTTTATAAAGACCAACCCATTTTTGGTATTTCACATTAGCACCCCTTTGGCTGACTAATACAGATGCCAAGAAGAAACCCCTTAGTTCCTGAGGCCAACTCCAGCTGCTTTCTGGATACACTGACTCTACTATTCTTGAAGGCCTCCTTTACCATCTGAACCAAAGCTTTTGTTTTAATCTAAAACCTCAGCAATTTTCTTCTTTGCTAGAATCTGAGTTCCTTAGAGGAAAAATGAGGGCACAAGTTGAGAACTACCCTTATTTTCCAATGTCCTCATCTCTTTCCAGCCTTCTTCCAGGTGCTTGGGAGATTCTAAGATTGTAAATATGGTGCTAGATTAGTAAACACGGCATTTATTTAGTAGCCTCTTCTTTATTCTTTGGGATTTCTACAACCTGTCTTTAAGAGAAAAATTGATGAGTTTTGTATAGCTGATCAGATACAAATAATGCTAATTTCACAATTACAACTTTTACAATGGGTGCCTGTTAAGCATTTGGTACTAAATTATTCTAAAAATTAGAATAAATTTTTAAAAATAAACCATAGGGCCATGCAATACAATGAACCCTAATGCAAACTATGGACTATAATAGTTTAATCATAATAATATTGTTTAATCAATTGTAATGAAGTTATTGCATGAATGCAAAATTATAATAATAGGGAAATGTGTATGTTGGAGGGGGGATTTATGGGAACCCTGTATTTTCTGCATGGTTTTTCGGTAAACCTACAACCTTTTTAATTAAAAAAAAAAAAGTAATAAAAAATTTAATGGTATAAAACAAGCAAAAAGAATTGTCTGCTGAAAATAGGATTGTTTGATAGATTTTCCATATTATTGAGACTATTATTGGTCTATTAGAAACAATTTTTGTAGACCATTTGGCTCTTTGCTTTGTGAATGAAATTTTGGATATGGCAGATACAGCTGACCGCAAACTGAAGTTTCTTTCAACAACCCTCAGTTCTTCCCTTCCTGTATTACAAAGTTTTTAAAACCTGCTATTGGATTTAAATTAATTTTTAAATGCTGCATGTGCATTGTAAAAAAAAGAAAAACAGGCTACTGAAGCTCTGTTTCACTACTCCCTTTCTAGTATAAAGGAGGCAACTAAAAAAAGACTTAGTGAACCGGCTCAGTAACCCAATTCCAGAAACCTAGCATGGATCAGACACTGAGGTATGGAAAACGTACATTTAGAGTACCTCTAGGGAAATTGGAAATGGGTATATATAAAGATGGCTAATGAAAATTATTTCTTTTTATAAAAGAATCATAGAAAGAAAAGTTAATCAAATAAAATGATCAGCCATTTGTCATTTTGAGACATAAAGTAAATCTTGAAATATAGTCTTTTCATTTTCCTCAAAACTGTATTAGAATAAAGACAACCTGACCAATTTTTGAAAACTGAAAGTCTATTTCCAGAAGCTCATCCACTTCTTTTCATTTATGATAGAAGCTGTGGGTTTACAGAAAAATCGTGCACAAAATCCAGGATTTCCATATTACACCCTATTATTAACAACTTGCATTGGTGTGGAACATTTGTTACAATTGATGATAGCATGTTTTCATAATTTTACTATTAATTGTAGTCCATGGTTTAATTTAGGGAGTCACTATGTAATGTAATTCCATAAATTTTTTTATTTTATTCTGTTATGATATGTACAATCTAACATTTCTCCTTTTAATCACTTTCAGATATATATTTCAGTGCTGTTAATTACATTCACAAAACTGTGCTACCACCACCACCATACATTACCAAAATATTTCCATCATTCCAAATAAGAATCTTGTACATTTTAAGCCTTAACTTTGCATTCCCTACCCCACCCTGTCCCCTGGTAACGTATATATTGATTCTGACCCTATGAGAATATTATTCTACTTATTTCAAATCAGTGAGATTATACAATATTTTTCCTTTTCTGTCGGGCTTATTTCACTCAATTTGTTGTCTTCTAAGTTCATCAATATTGTTGCATGTATCAAGACTTGATTCCTTTTTATGGCAAAATAATATTCCATTGTATGTATATACCACATTTTATTTGTCCATTCATTAGTTGATGGACACTTGGGTTGCTTCCATCTTTTGACAATTGTGAATAATGCCACTATGTACATCAGTGTGCTAAGATCTGTTTAAGTCCCTGCTTTAAATTATTTTGGGTATATACCTAGTACTGGGATTGCTGAATCACGTTAGTTCTATATTTGGTTAAATGAGGAACCACCAAACTGACTTCCACAGTGGCTGCACAAATTTACAATGCCACCAAAAATGATTGTTTCTATTGCTCTGCATCCTCTTCAACATTTGTAATTTTCCATTTTCGTAATAGCAGCCATTCTAATGGCTGTGAAGTGGTTTTTATTTGCATTTATGTGATGACTATTGATGTTGAACATCTTTTCATGGTAATGTCCTCTAGGGCACAAATATTTTTAATTTTGAGGAGATCCCATTTTTCTTTTTCTTTGCCTTTTTTTGTTTGTTTGTTTGTTTCTTGCCTTGTTTTGGGTGTAAACCTAAGAGACCATTGCCTACCACAAGGTCTTGAAGATGCTTCCTTACATTTTCTTCCAAGAGTTTGATAGTTCTGGCTCTTATATTTAGGTATTTGATGGATTTTGAGTTAATTTTGTATAAGGTGGAAGTAGGGGTCCTACTTTTATTTATTTATTTAAAAAAAAATTTTTTTGCAAGTGGAGATCCTGTTTTCCCAGCATCATTAAAAAGACTTTTCTGTCACAATTGAGTGTTCTTTGCCCCCTTGTCAAAAATCAGGTGGTCATAAATGTGAAGGTTGTTTTCTGAGCTATTAATTCTAATCCCTTGGTCTTTATATCTGTCCTTGTGCCCATACCATGCTATTTTTATAACTATGGATTTGTAATAAGTTTTAAATTTGGCAAATGTGAGTCCTCTAATTTCATTCTTCTTTTTCAAGGTGGCTTTTAGCTATTCAGGGTCCCTTACAATTCCATATTAATTTGATGATTGGTTTTTTCCATTACTGAAAAGAAAGTTCTTGGAATATTTATTGGGATTGCATTGAATCTGCACATTCCTTTTGGTAATATGGACATCTTAATATTATGTGTTCTTTCAAACCATCAACACAGAATGTCCCTCCATTTATTTGGGTCTTCTTAATTTCTTTAGCAATGTTTTATAGTTTTGTGTGTACAGGTCCTTTACATCCTTGGCTAGATATATTCCTAGATATTGGATCTCTTAGCTGCTATTATGAATGGATTTTTTTCTTGATTTCTTCTTCTGATGGTTCATTGCTTGTGTACATAAACAATGTTGATTTTTTAGGTTTGATCTTGTACCCCGCCAATTTGCTGAATTCATTTATTAGCTCTAGGTGCTTTGTTTAGATTTTTAGAATTTCTATATGTAGAATCAGGTCATTTGCAAATAGAAATAATTGTACTTCTTCCTATCCAATTTGGATACCTTGTATTTGATTTTCTAACCACATTGCTTTGGCAAGATCCACTACAATGTTGAATATCATTTGGCACGCTTGTCTTGTTCCTGATCTTAGTGGGAAAACTTTCAGTCTTTCACCATTAAGTTGCATGTAAGCTGTGCACTTCACATATATGCCCTTTATCATATTGAGGAAGTTTCCTTCTCTTCCAACTGTCCTAAATATTTTTATCAAGAAGGGGTGCTGTATTTTCTCAAATACCTTCTCTGTATCAATTGAGATGATAATGGGTTTTATTCATTTATTTTGTTAATGTGGTTGATTACAGCAATTGATTTTCTTATGTCGAACCAAATTTGCATACCAGACATAAATCCCACTTATTAATATGCTCTTGGATTCAGTTTTCTAGTATGTCATGGTGGATATTTGCATCTAGATACATAAGGAATATTGGTCTACAGTTTTCCTTTCTTCTGGTATCTTATCTGGCTTTGATGTGAGGATGATGTTGGCGTCAGAGAATGCATTAGGGAGTGTTCCCTCTTCAATTTTTTGTAAGAGTTTGAGCAGAATTATTGTTAAGTCTCCTTTGAATATTTGGTAGAATTCTTCTGTGAAGCCATGTAGTACTAGACTTTCCTTGTTGGGGGGGTTTTGATTAGTGATTCAATCTCTTTACTATTAATTCATTTGTTGAGATCTTCTATTTCTTCTTGAGTCGATGTACATAGTTTGTGTGATTGTAAGAATTTGTTCATTTCATCTGGCTTATATAATTTGTTGTTGTACAGCTGTTCATGATATCTTCTTCTGATTTTGATATTTTCATTCTTTCTCTTTTTCCTTTGTCAGTCTAGCTAAAGGTTTCTCAATTTTATTTTATTTTTTCAAATAACTAAGTTTTGGTTTTGTTGATTCTCTCTATTGTTTTTTTGTTATTGTTTGTTTTCTATTTCATTTATCTTTGCTCTAATCTTTGTTGTTTTCTTCCTTCTGCTTGATTTTTTTTTTTTTTTTGGTCTTTCTGTTTCTCGTACTTCCAATTTTGAGATTAGGTCTCTGACTTGAAATCTTTCCTCATATTTAAAATAAGTATTAAGTGCTATAATTTTCTCTCTTGGCTCTGCCTTCACTGCATCCCATAAGTTTCTGTATATTTTATTTTCATTTTCATTCCTCTCAAGATATTTCTTAATTTCACTTGTGAGATTCAATTTAACCTATTGGCTGCTGAAGAGTATATTATTAATTGCTACATATTTGGAAATTTTCCATTTCTGCCTCTGGTATATACATCTGGATAAATTCCGCTGTGGTGAGAAAGTATGCATTGTTTGAATTCAATGATTTTAATTTATTGAGACTTGTTTTGTGACCTAATATATGGCCTACTGTGGAAAATGATCCATGTGCACTCAAGAAGAATGTATATTTTATTGTTGTTAAGTGAAATGTTCTGCAAATCTGCTAGGTCTAGTTTGCATAGAGTATCATTCAAATCTTGTATTTCCTTTTAGATCATCAGACTAGCTGTTTGTTTTAATTTAATTTTAATTTTTTTAAAGAAATTTTATATTACATAAATGTTACATGAAAAATATAGGGGATTGCCATGTGCCCCTCTCCCTACCCCTCCTAATTTTCCCATATTAACAACATCCTTCATTAGTGTGGTGCATTTGTTAAAATTGATGAACACATTTTGGAGCATTGCCACTAAGCGTGGATTACAGTTTACATTGTAGTTTACTCTCTCGCAATTGTGAAGGTTATGACAAGATATACAATGGCCTCTATCTGTCATTGCCACGTCATCAGGACAATTCCAAAGTCCAGAAAATGTCCCCATATTATACTTATTTTTCCCTCTCCATCCCCTCAGAACCTCCAGTGGTCACTGCCTCCACATCAATGATAAAAGTTCTTCCATTGCTAGAATAGCAATAAGTCTATAGTAGAATAACAGTAAGTCTATTCTAGTCGATTGTTCATTCCCCAATCCTGAGGACTCTGGGATGGTGATACCCATTCTGCCACTAATTAAGAGGGGACTTAGATCCCATGGGGTGGATGGATGGGACTATCTTGCTTGCAGTTGCAGACTCACTCTGTTCTTTGGGATAGTTGTTGTCCATCATCATCTCGTTCTTAGTTGTTCTAGGTGAATCCAGTGAACTTTTGAGATTCAGGGCCTAACTGGCACACGGACAGCCCAAAGATTTAAGTCTCTTGGACATACACCTATCAACTCTAGTGCTAACTATAAGTTCAAATGTATGGACAGAAGAGCCATATGTAAGGAAAACACAACTGAGTCCTATTCTGTCACACTGGGGAGCATAAATTCCAAAGTAGGGCCCAATGGCAGGATGCCAAACTCCTGAGTTGTCTGCCCTGTCTATAGTGTCTGGATGTCTCCAGAGCCCTCAGGAGCCCTGCTATTTGAGGCAATATTTACTTTGGCAGTCAATGAGATACTGCTGAGGTGTGCATAAGCACAACCTCTGAAATGAATTCCCAACTCACTTGGAACTCTCTTAGCCATATGAACTCATTTGTCTTTACCATTTGCCCCGTTGGGTCAAGTTCTTTTTCCAGTTGCTTTGCTAGATGGCACTTGGTAGTAATCCCTCGGTGCCAGGGAGGCTAATACCCTGGAGTCATGTTCCACACCAGGAGGAAGGTAAAACATTTCTATGCTTAGTTTAGCTTAGAGAGAGGCCACATTTGAGCAACAAGGAGGCTCTCAGTAGGTAACTCTTAGGAACCCTATAATAGTAGGCTAAGTTTCAATTTCAAAAGTAAAGGATCGTAAGTACAGTCATCAATACCAAGGGCCCGTCAGTGGTCCAGTTTCCTTCAAGAGTCTATTCCCCTGTACTCAGGGGATTCTTACTATCCCATTAGAGAATGAGGCAGAGCTCCCCAGGATGGGAATTCGATATTCTTGCAGTTATTATTGATCTCCGCCCACCATGACATTTCTCCATCAACAATTGAACATATTCATATGGCTGATAGGTATGCCCCTGGTGAACTTCCTGCCATGCATCCCCCATCACAGACACCCCACACCAATGAACATCCCCTACCACAGTATTAACCCTTCTTTGATCCAAAACTTGTTTAAAAATGAAGCCAACAAAATGACCAAATACAATTAATAAGAAAATTAAATAATAATGACAGTTTTAAAAATAAATAAAATACAAAATATTTTTTTTTAATTTTGAAATAATAAAAAATAAAAATATATAAAATTTTAAAAGTTTTTGCATTATGTCTTTCATCACTGTAAGATCTCTGGTCTTGTATGTACAGTGAGGTTTTCTTCTGATTATTGCCCAGTATCATATTTTTTTATTCATCTTGTCTTCAAAGAAGCTTTAGGTTACAGAAAAGTCATGTACAGAATATAGTTGATTCCCACATACCCAACATCCTCCCCCTTTACCCTTTCCCTTATTAATAATATTTTACATGTAGATGGTAAATTTGTTACAATTGATGTACAAATATTGAAGCATTGCTACTAACCATGGTCAATTATTTACATTATGGTTTACATATTGGAACATATACTTTTATAAATTTTGATGAAATTTAACATGGCCTGTATCCATCATTGCAAGATCATGTAGACCAATTCCATTGCCTAAAAATTGCCCCATGTTCCATATATTCTATTTCCCCTTCCCCCTCCCCTCAGGACTGACAGCAACCACCAATTTTCACTCCTTGAAGAAAAAGATTCATAGTTACTTGCAACAACAACAAGGGCTTGACATACTGGCCTGTCCACCCCTATTAGGCACTGCCTATGATCTCCAGAGACTCCCATGCCTCTATTTGAGAACATAGCAGGATGGGATTCCAACATCTTCTCACTCATCGTGTGGTTTTTGAACCGATGATATAACACACTATGACAAGATGAACACTCACACACTCCCTAGATGCCTGCCCAAGATGCGCCCTGTTCCTCATGACCCCACATCCAACACCCTAAATCAGTAACCCTCCCGTCATATTTGCCAAAAGAACGTTCCCAACATTGTAGTTTCTTCCACAAACCCACAAATCCCATGTTCATCTGTTCCCTCTCCCGACCCTCCCAGGATTTCCATGGATAGACCAACACAATGCCACCAACCTACCCCCCTCACAGACCAGCACCACCCAACCCAATAGCAACACTGCATTATTGTCATGCCCATTCACTGCACAACTACATCCTTCCATATTATCATAGATTTTACCCCTATGGGCATTGGTTCACTATCTTCTTCTCCTTTTCTGTATCCTCTAAACCTGTCTTCTAGACTGTGAGCATGCTCAATTTACTTAACTCAAATCAGTGAGACTATGTTATATTTATTCTTCAGTACCTGGCTTACTTCACTCCATATACTTACTTCAGATAATGTCTTCAAGATTCATCCATGATATCCCATGTTAATACTGCATTTCTTCTTACAGCTGAGTAATATCCCATTGCATGTATATACCACAGTTTGCTTATCCATTCATCTGTTAATGGACCTTTGGGTTGCTTCAAACTTTTGGCAATAGTGAATAATGTCGCTATGAACATTGGTGTGCATATATCTGTTCATGTCCCTGCTTTCAATTCATCTGGGTATATACCCAGCAGTGGGATTGCTGAAACATATGGCAGCTCTATAGTTAGCTTCCTAAGGAACTGCCAAACTATCCTCCACAGTGCTGTACCATTCTACATTCCCACCAGCAGTGGATAAGTGTTCCCATTCCTCCACATCCTCTCCAACACTTGTAGTCCTCTGTTGTCTTAATAGCTGCCAGTCTAATGGGTGTAAGGTGATATCTCATTGTATTTGATTTGCATTTCCTTAATAGCTAGTGGTGTTCAGCATCTTTTCATGTAATTTTTAGCCATGAGTATTTCTTCTTTGGAGACATATCTGTTCAAATCACTTGCCCAATTTTTAAATGGGTTATTTGTCTTTTTATTTTCGAGATGTAGGATTTCTTTATATATGCTGGATATTAGGCTTCTATCAGATAGATGGATACCAAATATTTTTTCCCATTGAGTAGGCAGACTTTTCACTCTTTGACAAACTCCTTTAAAGTGCAAAAGTTTTTAATTTTGAGGAAGTCCCATTAATCTATTTTTTCTTTTTTTGTGTGTGTGTGCTTTGGGTATAAAGTATATGAAATTATGCCCTACTACAAGATCTTGTAGATGCTTCCCTGCATTATTTTCTGGGATATTTATAGACTGGGCTCTTATATTTATATCTTTGATTCTTCCTGAGTTAATTTTTGTATAGGGCATGAGATGGTGATCCTTTCCTATTCCTTCAGGTATGAATATCCAGTTCTCCAAGCATCATTTGTTGAAGAGGCCATTCTCGCCCAGTTGAGTGGACTTGGTGTCCTGATTGAATGTCAGTTAACCTTATATTCATGCATCTATATCAGAACTCGCAGTTCTGTTCCATTGGTCAGTATGTCCATCTTTGTGACAAACCATGCAGTTTTGACCACTGTAGCTTTGTAGACTGTTTTGAAGTCAGGTAGTGTGATTCCTCCATTTTCATTTTTTTACATTAGTCTTTGGCTATACGGGGCTCTTTGCACTTCCAAATAAATTTAATAGTTAGAGTTTCCAATTCAATAAAAATTGCTGTGGTAATTTTCATTAGGATTGCATTAAATCCGTAAATCAGTTTGAATAGGATAGACATCTTAATGATGTTTAATCTTCCTATCCATGAACTGGGACTATTCCTCCATTTATTTAGGTCTTCTTTGATTTCCTTTAATAACGTGTGTAGTTTTCTGCATACAAGTCCTTTACATCTTTAGTTAAGTTTATTCCTAGGTGTTTGATTCTTTCAGTTGCTATTGTAACAGGAATTTTTTTTCTTGATTTCCTCCTCATTATTGGTGTACAGAAATGCTACTGCTTTTTGTGCATTGATCTTTAAATCCTGCCCTTTTACTGAACTCATTTATTAGCTCTAGAAGCTTTGCTGTAGATTTCTCAGGGCTTTCTATGTATAGGTTCCTGTCATCTGCAAATAGTGAAACTTTTACTTCTTCCGTTCCAATTTGGATGCTTTTTATATCTTTCTTGCCAAATGCTCGATAAAGTACTTCTTACACAATGCTAAATAAGAGCAGTGACAGTGGGCATCATTGTCTTGTTCCAGATCTTACAGGGAAACCTTATAGGATTTCACCATTGAAGATGATGTTAGCTGTGGGTTTTTCATATATACCCTTTATCATGTTGAGGAAGTTTCCTTCTATTCCTATTTTTTTTAATGTTTTTTTTTTTTCAGGAAATGGTATTTTGTCAAATGTTGTTTCTGCATCTATAGAGATGATCATGTGATTTTTTTCTTTCAATCTGTTTATGTGGTGTATTACATTGATTGATTTTCTTCTGTTAGACCATCCTTCCATACCAAGGATGGAACCCACTTGTTCATGGTGTATAATTCATTTGATGTATTGTTGAATATGATTAGTAAGTATTTTGTTAAGGATTTTAGCATCTTGTTTCATTAGAGAGATTGGGCTATAGTTTTTCTTTCTTGTGGCCTCTTTGTTTGGCTTTGGTATTAGGGTGATGTTGGCATCATACAATGAGTTAAGCAATGTTCCCTCCACTTCTAAGTTTGGAATAGTTTCAGTAGGATTGGTGTTAGGTCTTTCCAGAATATTTGGTAGAATTCACCTATGAAGCCATCAGGTCCTGGGTTCTTCTTAGTTGGGAGGATTTTGATGACTAGTTCAATCTCATTACTTGTGATTGGTATTTTGAGTTCATCAACTTCTTCTTTCGTTAATGTAGGCTGCTTGTGTGTTTATAGGAATTTTCCATTTCCTCTAATTATCCATCATGTTGGCATCCATGTTTTCAAAGTATCCTCTTTTGATACTCTTTTTCTGTGGGGTCAGTTGTGATATCCCCTTCATTGTTTCTTATTTTATATATTTGCATCTTCTCTCATTTTTCTCTGATAGTCTAGCTAAAGGTTTGTCAATTTTATTAATCTTCTCAAAGAACTGCCTTTTGTTTTTGTTAATTTTTTCTAGAGTTTTTTTTTATTTTCAATTTCATTTAGTTCTGCTCTAATCATTGTTATTTTCTTCTTTATACTTGCTTTGGGGTTAGTTTGTTGTTCTTTTTCTTATTTCTCCAGGTGTACAGTTAGGTCTTTGACCACTGATTGTCTAAGAGTATGTTGTTTAACTGCCATATCATTGTGCCTAATCAGCTTCTCTGCCCCTTACTGATTTCCAGCTTCACTCCATTTTGGTCAGAGAAATTACTTTATATAATTTCAATCTTTATGAATTCACTTGAGAATTGGTTTGTGGCCTAGCATGTGATCTATCCTGAAGAATGATCCACGTGCACTTGAGAGGAATGTATATTCCGCTGTATATGGATGTAATGTACTATATATGTCTATTGTATATTCAATGTATTATTCAAGGTCTCTGTTTCTTTACTGACCCTCTGTTAAGATGTTTTGTCTAATGGTGATAAAGGTGTATTAAAGTCCCCCAATATAACTGTAGTGCCATCTATTTCTCCCCTTCGTTTTTCCAATTTTTGCCTCGTGTATTTTGAGGCACCATGGTTAGGAGCATAAATGTTTATGATTTTTTCTTCTTGATAGAAAACCCTTATTATGAATATATAATGACCTTCTTTGTCTCTTACAATAGTTTTGCATTTAAAGTCTGTTTTGACCAACATTAGTATAGCTACTCCTGCCCTTTTTTGGTTATTGTTTGCATGTAAAATTTTTTCCAACCATTCACTTTCAACATCCTTGCATCCTTAGGTCTAAAGTGAGTTTCTTGTAGACAGCATATAGATGGGTCTTATTCCCTGCTGCATTCTGCCAATCTGTGTCTCTTGATTTTAGAATTTAAGCCATAACATTCAATGTTATTACTGTCAAGGAATTACTTACGTTAGCCATATTTTCTTTAGATTTATGTATGTCATATGTTGTTTCTATTTCTCTTTTTATCGTTTTAGTTATTCTTCCAATAATCTTCTTTCCTACACTCTCCTCCAACCTTCTCTCTTCTCTTTTTTCCTTTCAATCTGCAGAACTCCCTTTAGTATTTCTTGAAGGGTAGGTTTCTTACTGACACTCTCTCTTAATTTCTATTTATCTGTGAATATTTTGAACTCTCTGTCATTTCTGAGTGCCAGCTTTGCTGGAGACAAAATTCGTGGCTGACAGTTTTTTTTCTTTAGCACCTTAACTATGTCATACCAATGCCTTTTTGCCTCCATTATTTCAGATGAGAAATAAATATTTAATCTTATTGAATTTCCCATTTATATGATGGAACTCTTTTCTCCTGATGTGTTAGGTATTCTCTCTTTGTCTTGAGTTTTGGCTAATTTGACAAGGATGTGCCTTGGCATAGGCCTGTTAGGATTTGTACTGTTTGGGGTGTGCTGTGCTTCCTGGACATTTACATCGAACTCCCTCCAAAGAGTTGGGAAATTTTCAGCCATTGTATCCTCCAACATTCCTCCTACCCATTTTCCCTTCTCTTTTGCATCTGGCATGCCTATGATGCCTATATTTGTGTGTTTCACATTGTCATTCATATCCCTAAGTCCCTGCTGGACTTTTTTCTATCTCTTTATCTATCTGTTCTACAGTCTTTTTGTTTTCAGATGTGCTATATTCTAAATCACTAATTCTTACCTCTGTCTGTTCAAACCTGTTGTTTTGTCCTTCCAGCATATTTTTTATTTCTTGCACTGCGCCATTCATCACCATCAGGTCCATTATCTTTTTATGTATGTTTACCATTTCTTCAGTATGTTCCCCCAGTATCTCCTTAATATCCTTTATCTCTTCCTTCACTTCATTAAGTTGATTCATGATATTTGTATGGGCATCATCTCTAATTAGTTGTTCCACATTTTGCATCTCCTCCTTTTCTTTTTTTTTTTTAGTTTATCTGTTAGACTGGGTCATGCCTTCCTATTTCTTAGTATGGTTTGTAATTTTTTGTTGGTCTAGGCGCCTGTACTTCATGATGTGCTAATTTGTTTGGTTAGCTTCTCTTTCTACTCTATGGTTTTATTTTGTTCTTTTTGTGTGTGGGGGGGGTTGTGGTTACTTTTTGACACTTGGTTCCTCTTATTCTATATCTTTGCAGTTGTCTGTGTTCCCTTAAAAAAATATGAGGACAAGAGAAAGGAAAGAGATAAGAAGAAAAAAGGTATAATAGTAGTAATAATTTTAAAGAGGTAGAAGAAGAACCATACAAAAGCTTGAAAAACAAATACTGCATTTAAATTTTTTTTTTAAAGTACAGAGGAAATAGAATTTAAAAGGTGGAATTGAAAAAATGAAACAAGGAACAAAATAGAGAAAAAATGAATTAAAATGTCAGAATGATGAGAAGAGAGATAAAAGAGAGAGACAAATTTTAAAAAGTGAAGACCAAACAAATAGAGGTGGAATGAAGGAAAACCAGCAGAATACAGAAGATAGAAAAATGAAAGAAAGAAAAGAAATAAAGTAGGTTGAAATAAGTAAAAGAAAATGAAAGGAAACAAAAAAAGGAGAATGACAATAAACAAGATACAAAATATAACAAACAAACAAAAAAACAACCCAGGAAAAACAGCCTTTGCTCTTAAGCCCTTAAGGAGCTTCCCAGGCTGCCAATGCTCATCAATCAGTCACCCTTCAGCCTGCCCTCGGCAGGTGATGTAACAGGTTTTAGTGAACAAAAGAAAAAAGAAAAAATGGGCCAATAAAAAATAAGAAATAACAGATCTAAGAAAACCTAAAACAAAAGAAAATCTTTCTATGTATTCCCTATCATAAGGTAACTGCTGTGTGCCTATTAACCCAGTGAATCAATCTCTGGATCTCTTCTCTAAGGAGACCTGGGAATCAAACCAGGGACCTCATATGTGCAAGACTGGAATTTCTTCACTGAGCTATACTGGATCCACAGCATAAGTAGGCTTCTGAAAGCTTATTTGAGTCTTCTTGCCTCCATTCCGTCAGGCAAGTTTGGCTACTAAAAGTTTGCCAAGCAGATCTGTTTAAGCACCTGTCTCTTCCCCCTCTCTTTCTTAGTTCCTCTCTCTCCCAGGTCAGCTGGGTATGACCGCCTTCCTGATCAGATTCCCCATCCCCTTTCCACATGGCCACTTCAGTCCCCTCTGAGATTCAAAGGGGACACAGCTGGGCAAACTCACCTAAAACAAACCACTCTCTACCCTCAACCAGACCCCTCTTCCTTCCAGGGAAACCTCAGGGCCCAGCTGGCACATGGACAGCCCAAAGATTTAAGTCTCTTGGATGTACACCTAACAACTCCAGCACCAAGTATAGGTTCAAAGCCCTCAGGAGCCCCACTATTTGGGGTAGCATCTACTTTGGCAGTCTATGAGATCCTGCTGAGATGTGCATAAGTGTTACCTCTGTGATGACCTTTAATGGGATGCATTTTTAATCATTTTTATCCTCTTTGGTGTTCTCTGGGCTTCTTGAATGTTCATATTCATATCTTTTGTTAATTTGGGGAAGTTTTCTGTCATTATTTCTTTGAATATTCCTTCTGCCCCTTTCTCTCTTTCTTTTCCTTCTGGGCTTCCCACAGTGTGTGTGTGTGTGTGTGTGTGTGTGTGTTTGATGGTGTCACAGATGAGTCTGAAGCTATTTTCACTTTTCATTATTCTCTTTTCCTTTCTGTCCCCTAGCCTGGCATTTCAAGAGTCTTGACTTCAATTTCACCATTCTTTCTTCTGCCACCTCCAGTTTGTTCTTGTATTCCTCTTGTATTGTTCAGTTATTATAGTCTTCAACAAGGATTCTGTTTAGTTCCTTTTAAAAATTTCTGTCACATTACTGAGATTCTCATATTGCTCATTCATTGTTTTCATGATATCCTTTAGTTCTTTCTTTGTAATTTCCTTCATCTCTTTGGGTATTTTTAAGATCAATTTCTTAAAGTTTTCATTCTACATGTCTACAGTCTGGTGTTTTTCTTTCATGTTTTCTGGATGTTTATACTCTTCCATTGGATGGGCTCTCATTTCCTGTTTCTTTGCTTATCTTGTATTTTTGGTTGCACACTGAACGTTTTAATATTTTCAAATGTTAACTCTTGGATTTATTCCCTGAGATGTGTATTTCTTGAATTTCTACCCAACTGTTGATAAGACAGAAATTTTCTTGAAGTTAAGCCCTCCAATCTTGAAGGTCTGCCCAAAGCAATTGCATTGTGCAGAGTTTTCCCTGTCTTTCCTGGGCTGTCTTGTCCTCAGCTTTTGCTTGTTAATTGTTTTGGAGTACCCTTATTGACAGGTGTTTGGTTGTACTGTCAATTTCAGATGAGACTGACCTTCTCCTGAGTGTTTGAAGCCTGAAAGACTTTGGCTCAGTCTCTCTGCTTCTGGAGTTTCTTTCACTCCTTTCATTGTCTCAAGCTGCTTTTGCATGAAGTACCAAATCTGGGAGGAGGATCATCATGGAGAGGACCTTCCCAAGTGAGTCTTTCCCAGACAAAACAAGGCCAGGGACCCACAAAGGGGGCTCAGACTGGGTCTAAAATGTCCTAAGATGATGATCAGGAAGGGTAACAAAATCTTCCACAGCTTGTCAAAGCTGAGCTTTCTTTGCCTGCCCAGCAAATACAGTCCTTCAACCAACTGTCTCCCACAGCCCTGAGGAAACATAGTGTCTTTAAATGTCCTCCACCATGACCTTTTCCAAAATGGGTTGAAACAATGTTTGTCACTGCCTTTGTCCATGGTGGGTAGAAACAATGACCATACCCAGAGCCAGGGCCCCAGTATCTGAAGTTGCTAATCAAGAGCTGTGAAAAGTGATTCATGCCTGCTCCTGATCTTATGGAAGAGGATTTTTATTCCCCTTTCTGTCACCAGCAAGCTAGCGAGGGGACAGACTACATGGTGGCCTGCCGTAAGATTGAGGGATTTCTTCAGTAGCCAGCATGGGGGGAAAGCTATTTACTGGTCTTTACCAAAATTTATCAGCCTTTTCCTCCCACTCTTCTCTGGATGCTGTTCAATGTTCTTCTGGCCTCCTGAATTTCAAAGTAGTTATTTCAAACAGTTGCTGCCTGTTTAATAGTTGTTCGGGTAGAAAGACTAACTCCTGGAGTTCCCTACTCTGCCATCTTCCCATAATCTTCTGCTTATGTATTTTTAATTTTTTTTTATTTTAAAGAAGCTTTAGATTACGTAAATGTAACACAAAATATAGAAGATTCCCATATGCCCCACTCGCTCCCTCTCCCACAATTTCCCACATTAACAACATCTTACACTAACGTGGTATATTTGTTACAATTGATGAACACATATTGAAGCATTGTTACTAAGCATGGACATTAACATTATAGTTTATACTCTGACCCAAACAATTTTATAAGTTATGACTAAATGTATAATGGCCTGTATCCATCATTACAATATCATGCAGGACAATGCCAATGTCAAAAAAATGCCCCCAAGCTATACCTATTCTTCCCTCTGCCTCCCCTCAGAACCTCTGGTGACCACTGCCTTTACATCAATGATAAGAGTTCTTCCAATGCTAGAATCATAATGTCTATTGTAGAATAATAATAAGTCAATTTTAATCCACTGTTCATTCCCCAACTTGAGGATTTGGGGATGGTGATTTCCACTCTGCTTCTAATTCAGAGGCGGCTTAGATCTCATGGGGCAGGTGGATGGAACTATCTTGCTTGAAGTTGCAAACACTCTCTGTTCCTTGGGATGGGCATAGTCCATCATCATCTCCTTGTTAATTGTCTTGGGTGAGTCCAATGAACTGTTTTATTTTTGTATTTTATTTGTTATTTGTGAATTATTTTATTTCCTCTGCTCATGTACTTTTAAACAGCTAAATTCCTCTACTTTTCTTAGCAACATAATATAAATTTTCTCAACTTTGGCACACTTTACATTTTAGACTGGATAATTCTTTTCTGCGGAAAGCTCTTTTGTATATTTTAGCATGTTTAGTAGCTTCCTGGACTTATATCCAGTAGATTCCAGAAGTTTCCGTCCCACCACCAGTCGTGACAAACAGAAAAGTCTTCAAATGTCCTGGGAGAGTAAGGGTGGCTAAATCACCCTCTGTTGAGAACCACTGGCTAAATCTAACGTAAATCCTAATTTCAAGTAAAAGCATGTATCATTATATCACAGCTTGTACAGTTAGTCAACAAATATTTATTGTGCCTAGTATTTCTGGGCATTCTACATTTATTCTATAATTTAGTAACCAGTCAATAGCTATTGAATTATTCACGTATTAGAAGTGACAGGGCAAGCCATGAACTACTAATATAAATGTAAAAAAATACATATTATGTGAGATAACTACAATGAAACTTGAGATATGATTAATCAAATAATTTCAGTCATCTTTGTGATCTACTTATCTTTCTCAGCAGAACGAACCCAGAAGGAATAGGTATCAATCTTTGAGATCTCTTAACTGATCAGACCTGCTGCGCTGTGGTCTGGTTCAGCAATCACATTCAAGATATGGAGAGGACCCTTCCAGGGAAAAAGTTCTGAATAGTGAGCCAGAGGAGATGGATTCTACTGAAATCCCCACTCCACCCCCATTTTTCCCTGATGACAGAGAATTTTTACCCCTTTCCTTGGGTAACTATCATAATTGCTTCAGTTTTCCTTTCATTTTGCCTCTGTAAATAGAGGCAGGACTGATGGTAAGCTGAAATCCTTTCCCATTGGTCTGTACTTGTGCTGTTCCAGTCATTAAATTGGAATGTAACTGAGCAAGTACAATGTGAGATTTTATTTTGAGATTATACTTGCAAAGATTTAGGCATTATGGTACTCACTGAGTCCGTGTGACAACTGACAGAAATGACAAAGGGAATGAATGTAGTAATCCCTGGGACATTTTAGTACAACTAATTTGGTTTGCATATGGTCTCAACTTATGGGTATCCTCCTCCTTTTGGGGTGGGTGCAGATTTATTACAGTCCTTTTGGTTTATCCCCACTTTTGTTTCTTTGGCTTTTTAATGAGGGACAAAAGATGAGTAAATTCAGAATTGTTTCTCCATTTAAAGACAGCTTAATATTTTTATTTACCACTTATTTCCAGAATACCTCTTGGTGGATATGAGACTACTCATTCTTAGTAGTTACACTGGATTGATATGTATTTACACAATCTGGACCTCCAAATTGGTCTTTTCATTTGTAAGTGATTTGTAAGATTCCTGCCAGCACAAATTGTCCATGATCTGTGTCATATTAAGTATACATTGTACTATCATGCATGCTGGGACCTCAGCAGAAGAAAGAAAAGGAAAAGGGTAGGAAAGAATCTTGGAAAAGACAGGAATAAAATTCAGAAATAAATAAAAAAATAAATCTTAAAAATACATAAATAAATAAAATTTCATAGACCAACTTTGTCATAGGTCTATTCCTTCAAAAGTGTGTTCAGAACCAGCTAAAGGTCGGTGGCCGCCATCTTAACTCCACGCCTGACATGAGGGGAGATAGGGCTGACTGAAAATCACAGTGCTGGTAGGGACCTGCTTTTTTCCATCTATATCAGATTGCTGCTCTAGCCTAAGCCCCAGGCCCACCTAGGGCAGGGAGGAATCTGGGGAGAGGTGCACCAGGCTCTCCGGGAAATTACAGGCCATGCCACGGAAGCCAGTGATCATCCTACTTTGGCAGAGCAAGCCATCCCAAGAGGTAGTCTGTGACAGGAATTGGAAGCTCCATTTCCCAAAAACAGGTGAGGAAGAGACAGTTGGCCACCGATTTCAGCTACTGATTAGTAAATTTGGTTGGCTAAAGTATAACCCTAAGAACAGCTAAAGTTTGAGACTTTCCAAGTCAGAAGGAGGCCAGTAGCCGTCATTTTTACTCCACCCCCAGCATGAGGGGAAGCCGGGCTGACTGAAAATCACAGTAATGGTAGAGACTGATTTCTTGCACCCAGATTGGCCTGCATCCCTAGCATAGGCTTCAGCCCCACCTCTAGCAGGGAGGAAGCTGACAGGCGCTGCACGACCCTATCCAGGTAAGGGCAGGTACATTTAGTTGGCACAGACTGAATAATCAGAAATTTACCAGGGCAGCTGTGGTCATCTTGGACATGCACTGCATAGATTGCTGCCCACACCTGCAACTCCATCCCTGGACAAAAGGGTGTGAAGCTTCATCAGTCTCTCTGGGAAACTACAGTCTAGGTCTGCATGACTTGGATTATTCCACACAACTGTGGCTCTGACCCTACCCTTGGCAAAGGAGTAAGTTGGGAGAAGCTTCATTGGTCTTTGGGGCAATGAGGGTAGCTTGAGCATCCACAGCTTATAGCACCAACTACATCCTTGGGTCCTACTACACAACCAACAAGGGAGAAAAGGCAGGAAGCCCTAAACTAAAGAGAAAAACTGCACCCAGAATAAATACTCTAGTAACCCAGATGCCAAGGCACCAACAAAAAATTACAATCCACACCAAGAAACAGAAAGATATGGCCCAGATAATGGATCAAGATAAGCCTCCAGATGACAAAAGGAGTTGAGACAACTAATCATAGATGTTCAAACAAATCTCCTTATAAATTCAATGAGATCACTAAAGAAATTAAGGATATTAAGAAGACATTGGCAAAGCTCCAGGATGTGTAATTCATTGAGGGTGGTGGGCCACACTTGTGGGAGATGTTTGTGTGGGATGTGGTGGGAGGTGTGGGAGGTGGGCAACATGGGAATCCCAGTGGGTTCCGTGTAATATTTTGGGTAATCTAAGCACCTCTTAAAATATATGTATATATATATACATATAAATAACATTTTTGTAAGCAAATACACATATATGCATATATATTAAAAAAAAAAAAAAAAGAAGACATTGGATGAGCACAAAGAAGAATTTGAAAGCATACATAGAAAAATAACAGATCTTATGGGAATGAAAGGTGCAATAAATGAAGTTAAAAATACACTGGAATAATATAATAGCAGATTTGAGGAAGCAGAAGAAAAGATTGGTGAGCTTGAAGAAATGGCCTCTGAAAGTGAACATACAAAAGAACAGATGAAGAAAAGTTTGGAAAAACTTGAACAAGGTCTCAGGGAACTAAAGGGCAGCAAGTTATGTGCAAACATATGTGTCGTGGGTGTCCCAGAAGGAGAAGACAAGGGAAAAGGGGCAGAAGGAATATTTGAAGAAATAATGGTAGAAAATTTCCTAACCCTGTTGAAGGGCATAAATATCCATGCCGAAGAAGCATGACATACTCCCATTTGAAAAAAATCTGAATAGACCAACTCCGAGACACATACGAATCAGAATGTCAAATGCCAAAGACAAAGACAGAATTCTGAGAGCAGCAGGAGAAAAGAAATGCATAACATATAAGTGATACCCAATAAGATTAAGTGCCCATCTTCCATCAGAAACCATGGAGGCAAGAAGACAGTGGTATGAAATATTTAAGATACTCCAAGAGAAAAAGTTCCAGCCAAGAATCTTATATCTGGCAAGATTGTCTTTCAAAAATGATGGTAAGTTTAGAATATTCACAGATAAATAGAAACTGAGAGAGTTTGTAACCAAGAGACCAGCTTTGCAAGAAATTCTAAAGGGTGTGCCACAGCCTGAAAAGAAAAGACAGGAGAGAGAGGTCTGGAAGAGAGTCTAAAAATGAAGATTATACCAATAAAAATAATTAAATGTGTCAAAAGAGTGATGAAAATAAAATGACAAATAAAACTCAAATATTTAGGAATAAACTTAACCAACGATGTAAAGCACCCATATTCAGGATACTACAACTCATTGTTAAAAGAAATTTAAAAATGACCTAAATAATTGGAAGAACATTCCATTCTCATGGATTGAAAGACTAAATATCATTAAAGTGTCAAATCTACTAAAATTCATATACAGAGTCAATGCAACACTGACAAAAACTCCACCAGCATTATTTAAATAAATGGAAAACAGACTGTCAAATTTATTTGGAAGGGTAAGGGATCCTGATTAGCCAGAAACATCTTAAAAAGGAAAAGCAAAGTTGTAAGATTCTCACTTCCGGACTTTAAGTTATATTACCTAGCTACATTGGTTAAAAAACAAAAACAAAACAACAGCATGGTACTGGCATAAAGACAGACACATAGACCAATGGAACCGAATTGATGGTTAAAAAAACAGACCCTCACATCTATGGTCAAGTGATTTTTTACTAGCCTGTCAAACCCACCCAGCTCAGGCAGAACAGTCCATTCAACAAATGGCCTTGAGAAAATTAGATATCCATAGCAAAAGAAGGAAAGAGGACCCCTAACTCACACCGTATACAAAAATTAACTCAAAATGAATCAAAAACCTAAATATAAAAGCAAGAACCATAAAACTTCTAGAAGAAAATGTAGGAAAATATCTTCAAGACCTGGTGGTAGGTAGTAGATTCTTAAAGGAGATAAGAGGAAGACTGAGATGGACTACTGATATTTAATGTAAATAGAAGTTTTAATTAGCTTTCCTGTAAAAGTGTGGAAATGTACAGAGTTGAAGATAACAAATTCTAGTGAGTAACAGCTGGTTTATAATTGGGTTGCAGCTTAAAATGTTAATCTAGGGATGTAAATGCCAATTAACAGAAAGCTAAAGATTAATCTAGGGACTGAATAGCACAGTAAACGCAGAGGTGGATGAGAATAGTGGTTGATGGTACAGATGCAAGAGTGTCCTTTGGGAGATAGAGCAGATGTACATCAGTATTGGAAGGTGGTGGAGAAGCATGGGAAAAATACAACTGGAGTGACCTATGGAGTGTGGTTAACAGTAAAATTGTAATATTCTTACATCTATGCCAAAAATGTACTGCATTGATAATGAGGTTGTATGGAAAATGTGTGCCAAATGTATGCTGTGGAACTGGTAATAATCTGAGGATACTATCTCATAATCTGTGACAAATGTTCCACCACGATGTGGTGTGTTGATAGAGGGGTGTTGTTTGGGAATTCTGAACATGTGCATGATTGTTTTGTAAGTTTAGAACTTTTGTCATAAAAATACATTTAAAAAAAAAATAATAGGGTGGGTTGGGGGAAAATACACCAAATGTAAGATAAGAACTATAATTAGCAGTAAGATTTTTAAAATATTTTTTCATAATTTGTAAGAAATATCTCATGACAATGCAAGGTGTTGGTGGAGGGTTGATGTATGAGACCTCTGTATGATGTTATGAATGTTTGCTTTGTAAGTTCATATCTTTTACTATGTATTTGTTGTTTATGTATGTTCATGTATAAATGATATGAATAATAATAATAGGGTGGGTTGGGGGTAAATACTTTGGTTAGTAGTAATATTTTGAGGATGCTCTTTAATCATTAGTTAAAAATGCTTCACAACAATGCAAGGTATTGGTGGTAGGGTGAAGTATGAAAGCCCTGTATGATGTTATCTATGTTTGTTTTGTAAGTTCACAACTATTACTATACACTTATTGTTTATGTATGTTCATGTATGAGTGATATATTTCAATAATTTTTTTAAAAAGTGTGTTCAGCATGTAAAATCATAATTCAAAGGGTGATCAGCTCTGGGGTTTAGTCAAGGGGTGATCAGTTCTGGGCTTAGGGTAAGGGAAAGCAGCAGGACTAAAAGTTTGATGGCAAAAGCCATGGTACCAGTTGGCCTATTTGGATTAGAGAATGGTGCCAGCTAGAATAAAAAGCTATGCAGAGGAGGATCCAGCTCCCCAGGGGGTAATGGGAATAGAAAGGGTTTCTTAAAAAACAGAGGGCTGGACTTGGGGTAAGATTTAGTCTCAAGGTTCATCCATGATGTATAGCCATGATCAGAAAACCAAAGCTAAAGGCCAATCACATAGGGTAGGACAACAGTCTTGGATCAGGGAAGAGGAGTCTGGTCCATAAGCCCACAACAGAAATAAGAGGATACTGGGCAAAAATATCTATGCTATCACACCCACTATCAGGTTGGAACACCTAATATCCTGCTTATCTTAGGTAAGACTGCCTCATTATTGTAAGAGGCAGAATATTCCTAACCTCTATCACAATAAGGCTAGGAAATACTGGGATTAACATAAGGCTACTTCATATATTTTGATTTGCTAAACTTCTCTATTGGCAATTTTTAAATAGTCACAAAACTTCGTATTCATGGATTGATAACTTCTCTGCACTATGGTATTCAATATGTTTGAGTTTTCTGTATTTCAGTGGAATTTTACACACTAAACCAGGCTTGTCAAAGTTTTTTTGTAAAAGGCCATGTATTAAATATTTGAGGTTTTCAGGCCATACAGTCTATCATGAGTACTCAACTCTGCCATTGTAGTGTGAAAGAATACATAGACTATACATAAATCATTGAGCAAGCTTTGTTCCAATGAATCTTTATTTAAGGGATGCTGAAATTTGAATTTTATATAATTTTCATGCTCCATTAAATTCTATTATTTTTCTATTTTTAATCATTTTAAAATGTAAAATTTATTCTTAGCTCATAGGCCATACTAAAACAAGCAGTGGGCCATAGTTTACAACTTCTGCAGTAAAATAAACCAACGATGATTTATTTAGTGAGCAATGATCTGTTTACCTCTGACTTAGCAGGTCTCCAACATCACAATCAGGTCTATTTAATCCTACTGATAGGATTAACTTTGCTCGAAACTGATAAAACTCGGTCTACATGATGAATTTTCTTGTTTGTTTGTTTGTCTGGTTTTTGTTGTTTATTATTATTATCAAAATAATGAACATGCTGTAATAATGATTGAAGTGTTGAGCACACAACTATGATAATAACAAATACCATTGATTGTACACTTTGGATGAATTGTATGCTTTATTAATATGTATCATTAAATAAAACAACACTGTGTTCAATAACAATAGCATGGTGTGGGGGAAAGAATATTGGCCTGGTAATTTGAGCCAGTTCTAGTCATAAGCACTGCTATGCACAGCAGAGAACCAATATATGATAACCCTCCTAAGCCTAAATGGCCATGACATGATCAAAACAGGGGGAAACCTGCAGTCCCACAGAATCCAAGGAAGCCATCCAAATAATAAAGACGTTACATGATTCTTGTACCTATATCCTACTTGTTGTTCTAGATATTATGGATGAAATGTCCCTCTTCCCAACTTATAAGAATCTTACATTATTGATTGTACTTGCCTCTCCTTTATCTTCAACTTCCCCTAAGCTGCTGGCTCATTTTAATTGACTCCAGTTTCTCACATCTTAATAAACTCTGCTAAGACCCCACACTCACCCTCCATATCACTGGAATTTTTAATATGGGAAAAAGAAAGTACAGATATAAGATAAATGAAGTTCAGCAAAAAACAGTAGTCCTGAATCTGAAAGTGAGAATGTAAAATTCATATTCTCCAAATTGCATGCTTTAGTCAGGGTTGTCTAGAGAAACAGAATCCACGGGAGATATCTATCAATAATATGTGTTTTTATAAGAGTCTCTCACGTGACGGTGGAGATGCACAAGTTCAGGTTCTGCAGGCAGGCTGCAAACCAGGGCCTTCGATTAAAAGTCCAATGAAGGTCTTTTATGAGTTTTTTAAACTATCATTATTACTTCATTTTTTCTTGTTGATTAAGAATTTTCACGGCATATCCATACATTGTGTCTAAGTTTGTTTTGGAATAGTTTCTACATAGGAAATCAATCAGAGGAACAGGTTGTTCTCTGCCCAGGTAATCTAAAGAAGCCCTTCTCCTGTTTCCACTGTAACCCCATGTCAGTTTCAGCACCACTAACTCACAGGAAAATACTGAGGACTCGAAGTAAGATATTGATATTACCAGCTGCACTTCCCGAATTTGACACTGCTCTCAATATGGATGAGTAATTTAAAACCAGTTATGTGGTTCCTTGTTCACTGCCTGGAAATAGGACTAAAGAAGAGGAAGTTTTTTCACTTATTGTACAGATTTATATTTTTTTAAATTTCCCACAAGCAAAATCAATAAAAAGCCCATAGACAGTATTTACAAACTGATTAAGTCAGGACGCTCCAGTATTCGTTGTTATCCTTGCCTATATTATCAACCACTTTTCTAGGATGTGATTCACCAAATAAGATGCTCACCTCTTTTTTTTTTCATTCCTCAAATTGTGATTCTTCTTCGTGGACCCTTATACTTCCACTCCATTTTAATAGGCCCTCATAAACCCTATTTAAGACCATTAACTTCCTCCTTATTTTTTCTCATAAAAATAGTTGAATGTCTATGTATTGTGTGACGCTTTCTGAGTCTGTGTTTCGCCATGGACTCGTGGGTCAGAAACTAGTCCTCAATTATTATTTTCTGCCTTCTTAGACTTGAAGCACGAAATTTAAAACTGTCAAATAAATCTGTGTTGATCATTTCCAGCCCTTACTTCTCTGTAGCAAGCTGTCTTCTGCCTGTAATTCCTGAAAGCCATGCCAATGGTCCCAACTGGCATTAATACACACTATAAAGGGAGCCATGCAATAAAGAGGCAACTGGTACCAGAAATTTCTTGATCAATCATATAATTTCCTAATGAAAACCTCCCAAATCTTCTAAATTGTCTTTTCATTTTTCTGATGTCTTTATTCCCATGAAACAATTTTGTATAGCATCATCTTCTGCTGACAGTAGTCAAGAATTTTTACTGACTCTTCTTCCACCTTTGCAACATGCATGCTGGCGTTTTTCCACTTGAGCCACCATGTTTATAGCTTTATGATTTGTTTCACCAATTTTGGCTCCTGATTCTTAAGCCTACTCTTAATATATGTTGAATCCAGACTCCATTCTTCTGCTCCTCTTGTCAATGTAATATTGCACAACTGTGACTAGTGGTTGGCCATGGCTGGGTGGGACCAAAGGAGGCCCCAGTGTTGACCTAAATGGAAAACTCCTAGACCCCAGTGCATAAAAGCAGAGAATGCTCCAGTACTAGCACAGCAAGAATTTCAAGGTCCCAGCAGTCATTGGACCTGCATGATATTACTTCCTGCACACTATGGTAGTATAATTTGCTGAATAAATGTGATATAAAATACAGGAAGTTCTTAAAGTTCTCAACTACTCCAACCTGGTAAACATATCCCTCTTTATGGGGAGCCAACACTGGAGAAATTAGGGCCTGCCTCAGAGAGATGGAAGAGAGGCTGTGGGCAACCAATTCAACCCCAGCATCTATATCTTATTTGTATCCTTTGGAGTGCTGTGCTGCTAGTTTGGGAGTATAACAAAATAAAAGTGACCTGGAATATGAAACACGCTCCTTGATTTGGCCCCATGCAACTGGAATTCAACTGTAAATCTATGTTTTCCCACTGATCTGATGACCTATTAAGTGGGTCTACGTGCAACAAATAGAGAAATGAGCTCTGTGAGAGGCTTTGTCTCATATCATTCTTCATACATTTCTCTTCCTCACTGCCTTTATTCTAACTTCTTTCATCATTGATCCTGGGCATGTGAAGGCATTGACATTGAATAAAATCACATATACTTTCAAAAATATTTTTAGCACTTAAAATGTACCAGTTACTGGTCCCTGATCATTGAGGATATAGCACTTAACAAAAAAGATAAAAATTCTGCCCTCATGCAGCTGACATCAGATGGCATGTTAGATGGTAAAAACTGCTATGGAAAAAAAATTTTTAAGCAATAAAGGGAGGAAGAAGTACTAGGGGCCTCTTTAAATAGGATGATGAAGGAAAACTTTCATGAGAAGGTGACATTTGAGGAAAGACCTGAAGGAAGTGAAGGTACAAGTCATGCAGATATCCTAGGGAATCTAGTTCCAGGTGGAAAGAGCAGCAGGTTGAAGAAATCCTGAGGTGGAATCAGGCTTGAGGTTTTTAAGGAACAGAACAATAAGGAGGATGGTATGGCTTTAGAGGAATGGGAGGCAGGCATCATGTAGGGCATTGCAAAGTGTTTCCAAGTAAATACAGGATACCTATTATATACCCCAACAGACCATGGCTTGAAGAGAAAGACTTCAATTTGTTGGGGATCAAAAGGCATTTTTATTCATTAACCCATAATATAAATTACTTCTACCTCCTTCTGTGGGCATTATCTGTGATACTGCAAGCCAACTCTACCAGTCATCTTCTGGAGATTTTGTGTTTTTTCTTGATCAAGATTAGGAAATTTGAGTGTTTCTAGGAATTTGTCCATTTCATCTAGATTATCTAATTTGTTGGCATAAAATTGCTCATAGCTTTCTCTTATATTCCTTTTCATTACTGTAAGATCCATAGTAATGTCCTCAATTTTATTTCTGATTTTATTTATGTTTTTCTTCTCTCTCTTTTTCTTTATCAGTAGAGCTAAGGTCTGTCGATTATATTGATTTGTTTGAAGAACCAGTTTTGGTTACATTTATTCTCTCAATTGTTTTACAACTCTATATTTCATTTATCACCACTCTAATCTTTATTATTTCTTTCTGCTAAAATTGGCCTTAGTTTGCTCTTCTTTTTATAATTCCTCAAAAGGTGAAGTTATGTTCTGTTGATTTGAGATCTTTCTTCTTTTTTAATGTAGGTATTTACAGCTATACATTTCCCTCTGAACAATGCCTTTGATGCATCCTAGAGGTTTTGTTATATTGTGTTTTCATCATCATTCATTGCACAGTATTTTCTAATTTCCCTTGTGATTTATTCTTGGACACACTAGTTGTTTAAGAGTGTATATTTACAAAAAAAAAAAAAAAAAAAAAAAAAAAAGAGTGTATGTTTAATTGCCACATATTTGTGATTTTCCATTTTTCTTTTATTGATTCCTACCTTCATTCCATTGTAAATGGAGCATAAAATTTGTGTGATTCCAATCTTTTCAAATTTGATACTTGTTTTGTGACTTAAAATATGATCTATCTAGGAAAATGATCCATGTGCACTTGAGAAGAATGTGTATTCTGGTAGTTGGGTGCAGAGTTCTCTGTATGTCTGTTAGGTTTAGTTGGTTTAAAGTGTTTTTCAAGTTCTCTATATCCTTATTGACCTTCTGTCTCAATATTTTATGCATTTTTTTGATAATTAAATTTTTATTTTTAAAGAAGCTTTATATTACA
>JAKSZT010054501.1:321210-369547 GCA_026826555.1 Tolypeutes matacus | reverse complement strand
TTTTTTTGATAATTAAATTTTTATTTTTAAAGAAGCTTTATATTACATAAATATTACATAAAAAATATAGGGAATTCCCATATGCCCACTCCCTCCCCCTCCCACATTTTTCCACATTAACAACATCCTTCATTAGTGTGGTACATTTGTTACGATTGATGAACCCATATTGAAGCATCGCTACTAACCATGGTCTACAGTTTACATTATATTTTACACTTTGTCATGTACAATTTTGTAAGTTATGACAAAATGCACAACGGCATGTATCAATCACTGCAATCTCATGCAGGACAAATCTAATGCCCTGAAAATTCCCCTATATTACTCCTATTCTTCCCTCTCCCATCCCTGAGAACCTCTGGTGGCCACTGCCGTCACATCAATGATAAGAGTACTTCCATTGTTAGAATAATAAAAAGTCTGTAGTAGAATAATAAGTCTACTTTAGTCCATTGTTCATTCCCTAATCCTGAGGATTTTTTGGGATGGTGATGCGCACTTTTCTTCTAATTGAGAGGGGACTTGACATATATTTATCAAGTATAGTGCTAATTATGGGTTTGAAAATGATGCATTTAACACTCCAACTATTATTATAGAACTGTCTCCTTTCAATTCTGTCAATCTTTGCTTCTTACATTTTGGGGCGCTGTTGCTAGGTGTATATATGTTTATAATTGTTCTAACTTCTTGATGAATTGACCCACTTGTTAGTATACCTACTTCTTTCTGTAGCACTTCTTTTTAAAGGACCTTCATAAATAACCTTCGTTTCAGTCTTCTTCTAGGTAAATTCTAATTATTTGGTATATTTTTGTTGCTTCCAGCATTGCCACTATTTTCTTTATGCAGTCGACATCACCTCTCACCAACACCTTTGGCCAAACAACCTTTGATAGTTTTTCCCAGTCATGTAAAATTTAGAGTTCATATCCATTTCAATTTTATTCTTTGCTTCTTCCTAATTCACATCCAGGAGAAAATATATAACATATATTTTTGAAAAACATACAACCAATGTATATTTCATTCTTCTTAAGACATAATGCCTAAGGATACTCTGCATCAACCCCTACGTTTAAATAAATGGACTTAAATTCTTCAAGATGGGGCTAATACCAGGTGGAAAGTTTGTCATTATTGGGCTTAACTCATCAAATTAGATGTTCTTCAAGTCCTTGGGGAAACTATAGCCTTGAGAGTAGGGGATTTAAAATTCTAAAAATTGCTTTTATGTATTAAGAGGCAAGCCTTCCATACCCACAATAATGGCTATAATTAAAAATAACAAACTAAAAGAAATGGTGGGAAAGATGTGACGAAATTGTAACCCTCATACATTGTTGGTGGGAACATAAAATGGAGTGGCTGTATTTGAAAAGAGTCTAATCGTTCCTCTAACATTTAATAATAGAGTTACCCAAATGTCAATAATAGGGAAAACTGTGTTTATGTGTGAGGGTTATATGAGAAATCTCTACTTTCTGCATGATGTTTCGGTAAAACTACAGCTGCTCTAATTAATAAAAAGAGTTGCCATATGAGCCAGCAATTCCAATCCTAGGTATATGCTCACTTATGCAAATCTTATATGTGAATATTCATATCATCATTATTCATAATAGCCAAATAGTAGAAACAAATTAATGCCCACCAACTGATAAACGATTAAAAAACACGGTATATCCATATCATTAAATAATATTTAGCCATGAAAGTGTTGTACTAATACATGCTACCACGTGGATGAGCCATGATAACATTATGCTAAATGAAAGAAGCCAGTCACAAAATATTGTATTATTCCATTTATATCATATATCCATTTATAGCAATAAACAAATCAAATGAGACAGAAAGAAGATTAGTGTTTGCCAAGTCTGTGGTGAGAATGAAAATTAATTGTAAATGGGTATGGTAGATCTTATTGGGGTGTTGGACATATTCTAAATTTGGAATATGATGATAATTGCAGAATCTCAAAATTTCATTAAAAAAATCATTGACTTGTACATTTAAAATTGGTGAATTTTATAGTTTTTAAATTATGCCTCATAGAAGTTTTTTTAAAGGCAAATAAAATTACATATCAATATTCTTTATAAATATAGAGGCAAAAATTCTCAACAAAATTCTAGCAAATCAAATCCAAGAGAATATTAAAGGGACTACACACCATGACCAAGTGGAATATATCCAAGGAATGCATGGGTGATACAACATAAGAAAATCAATCAATGTAATGTAACATATAAATACATCAAAGGAAAAAAAATACTTTTTTTTTTTTTAACAACAGGAGTTTATTGTCTCACAGTGTTAGAAGCTAAAAGTCCAAAACCAAGTTGTTGGCAGGATCGTGCTTTCTCCAATTCTGTCGGTGGCTTGCCGGCCATCCATAACTCCTCCTCTGCCTCCATCACATGGCCATCTTTCCCTGTCTATCTCCTCCTACCTCTTTGTTCAAATTTCCTCTGTTTATAAGAACTCCAGTCATATTGAATTAAGGCTCACCCCGATTCAGTTTAATCCACAGTTTTTTAAAATAATGTATCAATTTACTTAATTCTTTTTTTTAGAAGACTGGTTTTAGGGACTGAAACCAGGACCTTGTACATGCAAAGCAGGCGTTCCACCACCTAATCCATGGGTTTTTATGCAAAGACGCATTTGACAAAATCCAGCACTCTTTCCTGAAAAAAAAAATAAATAAATAAAAATTAAAAAAAACTCAGAAAACTAAGAATAGAAGGGAAATTCCTCAACCCGATAAAGATCATCTTTAAAAACCCTGAAGATAAGATCATACTCAATGGTGAAAGACTGAAAGCTTTATTCCTAAGATCAGGAACAAGGCAACAATGCTTGATTTGGCCACTGCTATTCAACATTGCCTTGGACAATCTAGCCAGAGCAAATGGAGAAGATATACAAATTCATAGTGTCAGAAACTAGAATATAGTTTACCAGGGGTCAGGGTAGGAGTCAGAAATGAGGAGTTGATGCTTAATTGGTACAGAATTTTCATTTGGGGTGATGGAAAAGTTTTGATAAAAAATAGCCACATTCAGAATTGGTAAAAAGGTTGTTTGTAAATCTTTGGAAATGAATAGAAATGGTGAAAAGACTTCATTGTGTTTGTAACTAGCAGAGCTATTATATGGATATGACAGTGGTTGAAAGAGAAAGTCTAAGGTCATGTATATTACTAGAACGAAAGCTAAAAACTATAACATGGGACTGTATAAAATAGTAAAACCTCATGTAAAACATGAATATGAGTTTTATTGCATATATAAGACTGTTTATAAAAATATAAATACAAATATACTAGAGAGAAAGAAAAAGAATAACAGTTGTGTATGGCAAGGGAAGCATAGAGAAATTGAGAGGTAATGAGTTTTGTTTGTTTATTGTTTATTATTATTATTAACGGAATAAGGAAAGTGCTCTAAGAATAATTGAAATGGTGAATGTAAAAATATGTGATTACACAGAATGCCATTGATAGTATACTTTGGATGAATTTATGCTTTATTAATATGTATCAATAAAATTGATTTGTTTTTTAAAAGCCACATTCAAATTACAGAAGTTAGTTCCCTACCTCATAGCATGTACAAAAATTAACTTAAAATGAATCAATTACCTAAATATAAGAGTTAAAGCCATAGACTCTTAGGAGCTAATATAACTAAAATCTTCACATATTTGTATCAGTTGATGGATTCTTAGATATAACACCAAAAAATGAGCATTTTAAAAATAAATTGGACTAAATAAAAATTTAAAACTTTGTACATCAAAAGATTTTATTATAAAAAGTGAAAAGACAACCTACAGAAAGGGAGAAAATAGTTGCAAAGCATATAATGTGAATAAAGGCTTATTATCCAGAACATGTGTAAGAACTTTTACAATGCAGCAACAAAAAGACAACCCAATATTAAAAAATGGGTACAAGATTTGAATAAACATTTCTCCAAAGGAGATATACAGATGGCCAATAAGCATATAAAAAGATGCTCAACATCATTATGCATGTGGGAAATGCAAATAAAAATCACAATGACATATGACTCCATACCCACTAGGACAGTTATTATTTAAAATAGGAAAACAACAAGTGTTGATGAGGATGTGGAGAAATTGGAAACCTGATATGTGGCTGGTGGGGATTTAAAATGTTTTAGCTACTGTGGAAAACAGTTTGGTGTTTCCTCAAAAAATTAAATGTAGAATTGTGATATAACCCTGCAATTCTATTCCTAAGTATAAACCCAAAAGTTCTGAAATGAGAGAATCAATCAAATATATGTACACACATGTCCATAGAATGATTACTCTCAATAGTCAAAAGATGGAAACAATTCAAATATCCATCAATAAATGACTGGATCAATAGTATGTGGATTGGGGGCGGATGTGGCTCAAATGGTTGGGTGTCCGTCTGCCTTATGGAGGGACCTGGGTTCAATTCCCGGGACCTCCTGGTAAAATAATATATATATATATATATATATAGAAGGCGCATGGGCTGCCAGGCTCTGTGTGCCGGTGAGCCGCCAGGCCCCGGGAGCCATGCAGCAAGATAATGACTTAACGGGAGAGACAAGACTAGATGCTCCAAAAGCTCGGAAAACCAGGAACCGAGGTGGCGCAGGTGGCAGAACACCTCTCTCCGGTATCGAATCCTGGTGAAGACTGGAGGAAAAGGATGAGAAGAGATGGCAGGAAACAGACACAGAGAATTGCCCAGCGAATGGACACAAAACAGCAAATGGGTAAGGGGGGCAGTTAAAATGGATAAAGTAAATAAATAAATCTTTAAAAAAAATAGTATGTGGATTATACATACAATGGAATATTATTTATCCACAGAAAAGAATGAAGTACTGATACAGGCTGTAATGTGAATGGGCCTCAAAAACATTATGCAAAGTGAAATAATGCATACACAAAAGATTACATATTATATGATTCCATTCATATTCAACATCTAGACTAAATAAATCCAGAGACAAGAAAGAAATTGGTAGTCTGCAGTGGGAGTGGGGGGGTAGAGAATGTTGGCTAACTACTTAATGAGTATGGGGTTTTCTTTTTGGATCATGAAAATGTTTTGTAACTAGATAGAAGTGGTGGCTGCATATCATTTCAATGTACTAAGTGTAAATTAATTATTCACTTTAAATGGTTAATTTTATGTTGTATGAATTTTACCTTAATAAAAGAATTTTTTAAAAAGAGGCTAGCCAGGCTCACTGGGAATCTAAAGCTTTACTATATACCATAAACTAGGAGAACTCAGGATATGATGTCAGTCAAGAGTTCACTCTCAAGGAATAAAAGTAGATCATTGGGGGGCAGGCAAGGGGAGGAAGAGGGATAGGGATAGGAAGAGAAAAGAAGGGTAAGAGACTAGACACCAGTGTTCTCCCCTCCACCAATTACCATTCCACCATAAGGATGGACCTGAGGAGTGAGTGAAGGTTTGACAAACATTTTCCAACCAAGTTTAGGGGGGGGAATTGAAAATATAGTGGATTTAAACTCCCTTCATTCTTCAGGACCCTGGAGACCACATATCAGAGTGTCTGATAGTGTCTCACTATCAAGAGGTAATTCTATCAGAAAAGAAATGGATGCAAAGCATATTGAGGCAGAGAGGGGTCCACAGGTCCCTCAGCTTCTACCTGGCATAGAAAGATCTAGAAGTTTCCACATGCTGTCAGTGGAGGATGTGGAAAGTTTGTGAATGGTGAGTGCGAGCAGGCCTGCTGTAAGTCCATTGCAGTAAGAGACAAGGTAATCCCATGTCAGAAGCTGCAAGTGGACAGCCTAATACAGGAGCTGGATGCTAAATGTGGCTGAGATTCAGAGTGCCTAGAAGGTAGGCAGTAGCAAGATTGGGCATATCAGCAAGATAAGGAAAAACCTTGGCCTGGAATGGGATGATAGTACAAACCCGAATTTCACAAGCCCTTTCCTTCATCATTAGATGTCAGGAGGGTGTCCAAATGAAGGGGGAGGGAGTTGTTAAGGGTATTATTTAAAAGCTAGTGAGATGGGAGGAAGTTCACCTGAGCATAAATATAAAGTATATAAAAATGTTGAAATGTTCATGGGGCACTGTCACAGTGGGTGGAGAATCACTCAATAAATGAGAGAATACTGAATTCCCATCCTGGAAAGCTATGCCACATTCTCTAAGGGGGCAGCAACAGACCCCAAGTGCAGGGGCAGTGACTAGCGAAGGAGGATGATCCACTGATGGGCCCTTGATATTGATCACTAGCCTTATGAGTCTTTGCTCTTGAAATTGAAACTTAGCCTATTGTTATGGGGTGCCTAAGGTTGCCTACTGAGAGCCTCCTTGTTGCTCAAATGTGGCCTCTCTCTAAGCCAAATTCAGCGTATGAATGCATTACCTTCCTCCCCACGTGGGACATGACTCCCGGGGATGAGCTTCCCTGGCACCAAGGGATTACTACCAAGTGCCAACTGGCAATGCGACTGGAAAAAGACCTTGAATAAATGGGGGAAAAGGTAAAGGCAAATGAGTTTATACGGCTAAGATACTTCAAAATGAGTCGGGAGAGCATCCCAGAGGTAATGCTTATCACAAAGTGGATATCACCCCAAATAGTGGGGCTCCTGAGGGCTCTGGAGACACCCGGTCTTATGTCGAGGTGGATAGCTCTGGAGTTTTGTGCCTTGCCAGTGGGCCCTACTTTGGAGTTTGTGCTCCTGAGAGTGACAGAGTTGGACTCAACTATGTCTTCCCTGCACATGGCTCATCTGTCCCTTCTATTCAAACCATACTTGGCGCTGGAGTTTGTAGGTGTACATCCAGACACTTGAGTCTTTGGGCTGTCCATGTGCCACTGGTCCCAGAACCTTGGTGGAGCAGCAACTCCTACTCTACAGCTCATCGGACTCACCCAGGAAAACTTACGGGGAGATGATGATAGACAACGGCCTCCCAGGGTATGGAGAGAGTCTGCAGCTGCAGGCAGGATAATCCCATCATCTTCCCCATGGGATATAAACCCCCTCTCAGTTGGAGGTGGAGTGGACATCACCATGCCAGACTCCTCAGGATGGGGGGAAGAGCTATGGACTAGAGTGGACTTACTTGTATTCTACTATAGACATAGTGTGATTCAAGCAATGGAAGAAATTACAACATTGATGTGGAGTCAGTGGCCACTGGAGGCTCTGGGGGCAGGGAGAGGGAAAAGCAGTTGTAATACAGGCGTTTTTTCAGGATTTGGAAACTGTCCTGAGTGACATTGCAATGACAGATATAGGCCATTTTATGCCATCATATAATATGCAGAACTGTGTGGGAAAGAGTGTGGTCTACAATGTGAACTATGGTCCATGCTTAATGGCAAAGCCCCAGGATGTGTTTATCAATTGCAATTAATGTACCACACTAATGAAGGATGTCTATGTGGGAGGTTGTGGGAGGTATGGGAGATGAGATGTAAGGGAATCCCTATATTTTTTGGGTAACATTTATGTAATCTAAGTATCTTTAAAGAAACTTTTTTAACAAAGCTAGCGAGGACCCGTATATGGGCTCCTATGCCTACTGGTTGCCCCTTCTTTGTCACCATCTTAGGGGAAAAAGAAATAGGTTTGGGAGGTTGCATCTCTGAAACACTGAGAATTTATGCAAAAGGTAAATAAACGCAGAAGGTTATATTTTTAATGAGAAGAGACTGAGTTTCCATTAATTAGGAAATTTTGAGATATCCCCCACCACCATCCATCCATGGAAATAAGAACTTCAGAGGGAGATAAGAACAATTATAACAGTTTCTCAACCTCAACACTATTGTTATTTTGGACCAGAAAATTCATTTTGTTTGGGACTGTCTTGTGCATCATAGGATATTTAGCTGCATCCCTGGCCTCCCCAAGTTGTGACAACCAAAAATGTCTCCAGACATTGCCAAATGATGCCTGGGGAGCAAAATCCCCTCAGTTGAGAACTTCTGACATATAACAATAAAGAATTCCATATTTTGTAAACACACCTGAGGATGGAGTGTGAATTTTCAAACATCTACAAACATGTCTCAGTCCCCCTGTCGACTGCTGTGAAGAGCCTGAAAACCATATCCTTTGGTTCATAATACATTTCCTTCTTTGTATTCAGTTTTGTTCCTTGTATTAAAATTACATCTAATTTATATTTCCTTAGCACCTACTTGCACTTCCTGTATTCTTATAATGTTCACACTACCTATTCTGAGATGTGCTTACCCCTATTGTTTTGATTTTGATGAGCCCTTCCAGGCTTCCTTTGACCTTCTTTGTCTTTCTTCACCTTCTCCGCTGCCTTCTCTTACTTTAGAATCTTATATCTTCCCTTCCCTTTTCCTCTTATTTCTGAGACTCAGCCCATGTCTCTGATTCTGATTCTGCTATTCCTTTCTCTTTTGTCCTATTGCCAATTGGCTTATTTGATGTTCCCCATTTCTGTGGCTCCAGTTCCACACACACACACACATCTTCTTCTGTAGAATCTAAAATCTGACAAACCGTCTTTTCTGAAGGAAGATCGTTTCACCCTTTCTTTCCCTTTTTCCTTCATAGCTTCTTACTTTGTTTTTGATCTTGGTTTCTTGCTCACAATGTATTGAAATCCAGGCTTTTCATTATTTTCTACATATTTAATCCTTTCCCATACCTGTGACTGACATCTCTGTAGTCCTCCCTATGCCATCTGTAGCACCTCACTATTCATTCATGAAGAAAAGCTGGAGAGTGAAAAACTGGAAGGTGGACATCCTGGTGTAGGGGACTTACACAGATCTGGGAGTCATCAGTGAGACAAGGGAATGATTCCTGGGCCATACATTTTCCTACTCTATGTGAAATGGGATTTAAAAATGTACGTGGTCCATAAGGACTCTGGGGGATTAAATAAGGTAGCAGATGAACAACTATTTCATAGTGTACAATATTTAGTACTTTCTAGACCATACACTCTGGTATGTAGTGGATATGCAGTAAATGTTTTTGCATCATCAACAACATTCAGCCCAGGGTCTAGAGCACAGTAAGTGCTACATGCAAAAAAATGTTCTTGAACTGAACTGAACTTAACTATCTTGTCCAAGCGTTATTACACACTTCAAATCTCAGACTTGAACACAACTTTCTTCAATGATGGTCTATTTTTCTTTGGGTTAAAATCTCTCCTATGGTTTAAATTCTTCAAGAAGCAAGCAACAGTTGTTACTTGAACTTAGTACACAGAATCTTTCCCAAAGTGTTCCTAGTTCATTTTCTCCTAATATAGTAACCAAAATAAATCCAAGTTTTCTGCTGATATGAGGCTTATATAAAACTTCCTTATTTTCTGGAATTTTAAATTATGACAAATATGTCTTTAAGGGTTTGTGCCAATTAGATTACTAACCAAGGTCAACAAGAAAGGATCTCTGGGCAGCTTCTGAAACAAATCTACACACTAAATATTCCCTTGAAGAACTCTTCCTGCTCTATTTCTCCCTCTAACATGGAAAGAGTCTCTTAACATCTTTTGTTCTCTGAGAGGCTTCCTCTGCACCAATAGTTCTTATAAAGGAAACAAACCAGCATCATCTGCTTCTCTGTTCAAGGTGTTTTCTTACTTGTCTCTCCTTGCTAAAAATTCTTCAGAATTTTTTTCCTTCAAAGTCAATTTATTTTGGACAAATTGAGCAAGCAATATTAGTTCGATTGAACAGATGTGGAAACTGAGCCATGGAGAGGTTAAGTGACTTCATCAAGTCATAAAGTAGCACACTGCAACCAGAGCCAACATTAGAAATGAAAGCTCTACCTTTTATCTGGTGGCTTTTTCACTTTGGTAAATATTATAGACTTCAAATGGAGCATTAGAGATGGCAGTAACAGACTGAATTATATAAATCTGTAAAATGTTGTAATTTTTTAAAATATATTTTTTATTGTTTTTTTTTAAATATTTAGATTACATAAATGTTACATAAAAATATAGGGGATTCCAATATGCTCCACTTCCTACACCTCCCACATTTTCCCACATTAACAACATCTTTTATAAATGCAGTACATTCGTTACAATTGATGAAAACATTTTAGAGCATTGCCACTGAGCATGGATTATAGTTTACATTGTAGTGAAATGCTGTAATTTTATCTTTAAAGAAAGTAGGTCACATAATGAAAGAGGAATTTGTATGCATTATCTCTAATTCTTGCATGTAGTGGTGTTCAATACCATTAATCTTTTTTTTTTTTTTAATTTCTTTTTTTTTTTTTTAATTGTGGGTAAAAATCAAAATTCTCACAATACATACAATCATTTGCAAAATGATATATAAATATATATGCATATATCTGTATTTGCTTACAAAAATGTTATATATATATATATATATATACACACACATATATTTTAAGAGGTGCTTAGATTACCCAAAATATTACATGGAACCCATTGGGATTCCCATGTTGCCCACCTCCCACACCTCCCACCACATCCCACACAAACATCTCCCACAGTGTGGCCCACCACCCTCAATGAACTTACACATCCTGGAGCCTTGCCACCAACCATAGACCACAGTTCACACCGTAGACCACACTCTCTCCCACTCAGTTCTGAGTGGTGTGTGCTGATTTAAAATGGCCTACATCCGTTGCCACAACAGTACTCAGGACAACCTCCAACTCCCAAAGAAGCCACTGTATTTCAACTGCTCGTCCCCTCCCTACCCCAAAAGTGTCAAGTGGCCACTGGCTCCACCTCATTGTTATAATTTCTTGCATTGCTAGAATCACCATATGTGAACAAGAGAATACCATCAAGTCCACTCTAGTCCATAGTTATTCCCCCAATCCTGAGGGGACTGGGATGGTGATGTCCACTCCAACTCCAAGTGAGAGAGGGCTTATATCCCATGGATATGGTGGGTGGGATGATCCTGCCTGCAGATGCAGGCCCTCTCCATTCCCTGGGATGGCCATTGCCCATCGTAGTCTCCTCACCAGGTGACTTGGATGAGTCCATTGAGCTGTAGGGTAGGAGTTACAGCTCCACCTAGATTTCATGCACACCTGGCACATAGGTAGGCAGGAGGCTCCAGTCTCTGGAAGTATACCTAAAAACTCCAGCATCGCATATAGGTTTGAATAGAAGGGACTGGTGAACCATGTGCAGGGAGGACTTATTTGAGTCTAATTCTGTCACTCTCAGGAGCACAGATTCCAAAATAGAACCCACTGATAAGGCATCAGTCTCTGGGGCTATCCCCCCTTATATAGGACCAGGGTGTCTCCGGAGCTCTCAGGAACCCCACTGAGTGGGGTGATAGGCACTTAGATGTTCTATGAGCTCCTACTGAGGTGTGCGTAAGAGTTACCTCTGAGATGACCTCCCGACTCTCTTTAAAGTCTCTTAGCCACTTGAACTCATTTGTCTTTACCATTTCCCCCTTTTATTCAAGGTCTTTTTCCAGTTGTGTTGCCAGTTGGCACTTGGGAAAAGTTTTCAATTAGCAATAATCGTGCCTCGGATAAACCTCATTGGCTACGATACTGCCACTGTGCAAAGCTGCCAGTTGGCACTTGGTATTAATCCCTCGTTGCCAGGGAGGCTCATCCCCGGGAGTCATGTCCCACGTTGGGGGCAAGGTAATGCAATCATATGCTGAGTTTGGCTTAGAGAGAGGCCACATTTGAGCAACAAGGAGGCTCTCAGGTGGCAACCCTTAGGCACCCCACAACTGCAGGCTAAGTCTCATTTACAAGAGCAAAGACTCACAAGGGTAGTCATCATTAAAAAAAAAAAAAAAAACATCAGTGGGTCATCCTATTTTGACTCAGAGGACTATTGTTGCTCCCTTGGAGACTGTGGCAGAGCTCTCCAGGCTAGGAATTCAAATCACTGACAGTGTTTAGTTGCTATATTTTGCTATCTGCATAACAGTTATAACAATGCTAACAACCAAAAAAAAAGGGGGGCGGAGTTAATATGGGGTGGGGAAGGGGGGGTGGTTTGGTATCTTGGAGTCTCCAGCTAATCTCTTTTTATAAAAGCAAAACACTTGGATGCATCTCTTGGGTAATAAACATATTTTTTCACTTTCAATCAAATGTTTGGCATGTAGATATAGAATTTCTTGCTAATTTTAAAAGCTTCTAACTTTTAGAGCGGTAAGGAATCTGTAGTTAGGCTATAAAAACTCACTAAACTCTGATTATACTGAGAGACATTGATTGTACACTGGATGGATTATTTGTTGTGTGAATAAGATTCTTTTAAAAATTCACTACTGATGATTTTTCACACAATATTATGCAAAACTGAAGCTAGCTTAACCAATACAAAACCAATATTTGTAATATTTGAGTATAGATTTATTGAAAGAATATAACTGAATCATGCATTTAATAACAGCTGAGAGCTTAGTTCTGTATACACCATGCTTTTCTTTCTCAATATACAGTCTCTATATATTTTCCACCTGTAACCACTTAACTCCAAAGTAAAATGTCCCAGGCATCCTCCTTTTCACACACATTTCCACCTGGATAACCACAGTCAAGTCTGCTGTGTGTGGTTATGCAGTCTGTGTGCTAAACAATCCCCAGAGTGAAGGGTCCATAAATAAAGATTACCATATTAATAGTGCCTCCTGGAGTAGAACAACAAAGATGCCTTGTCCACAGACAAAACATCCAAAATTAAACTTACCAGATGCCCCCACCCAAAACAAGCATATCTTGATGAATTCCATTTACAATGAATTGATAGCATTGCCTTTTTCCTGTCACCCAGCTTTGACATTTGGATGTCTTTTTTGTCAACTCCTTTTGTGCTCTATATTCAACAGTGGTTGAGCCAAGGATATTCTTATTGTCAAGGTGTCAGTCAGATCCATCCTCTGTGTCACTATTCCACTCTACAAATCTGACCTTTCCCTCATTGTTTGGAATTATACATTTGCACATTTTAAAGTAGTAATGGATTGTATAGATCTAGGCTAAATAACTCAAATGATGTGATTTACAGATGATGTGACTGAAGTGAAAAAAAATTAAATGACTTGCTGAATGTTGCATATACAATTAGTTTAGTGACAAAAATGGAATTATAGTAGTAATCTCTCAGGTCTCCTGACCCTGAATCCTTTCACTGTAAAATGATTGCACCTATTTTCTTTTGGCTCCATCATCTATCTGCTTTCTATTCAAAACAATACCAATCAAAATTAAAATCCAAATGCCAGTTGAATTGTTTGAGAACTTGATAATATTGATCAAAATTTGTACCGACAAATAAATATCCATTAATGGTTAAGTCAACCATGCTTAACTTAATAATAATAGACCTATGGAACAGAATATCAAATAAATTAATGGAGGACAAAGGAATATTAATTCATACTTAGTGTTGGGACAACTGGCTCACCATATGGAGAAATATATAATTGGGATGCTAACTCCAAATAAAAAGGCTAACTCTAGTTGGGTTAAAGATTAAAATATCAATGGTTAAACTACAATGTAAATAAAAAATATATAGAATAATATCTCTTTAACAAAACTAGAAAAGCACAAACATAAAGCAAAATGTTGATAAATATGATTACATCAAAATTAAGATGTTCTGTTCAGCTAAGGACATCACTCTCAACATAAATGGTGAAATTTGGGGATGTGAAAAGATTTTTACAATCTCCAAAATAAACAAAGAATTAAGATCTAGAACACACAAGGGCATTCTACAAATGAACAAGAAAAAGGTAGCAAACCAAAAAAAAAAAAAAAATGGAAAAAGAATGTGAATAAGCAATTCATAGAATATACTCAAAAAGCTAACAGGCATATGACAAGATTTTTAAAATCACTGATGATCATATGTATGCAAATTAAGATGACAGGGATATCATTTTTTACATACTAGACTAGTAAAAAATTTAGGGAGCTATAAAATGTCAAATGTTGATAGGTGGTAATAGAAGGACAAAGAATCTGTTGGTGGGAGTGTAGACTGTTGCAGCAATTATAGAGAGCAATTGACCTCTACTGAGTCACATTACAGATATGCATATACTGACACAGCAGTGTCATTCTTAAGAATATATCCCAAAGATTTTTACAAAGGCCAATAAAAAGACATGGATAAAACAGTAACTGAAACATAGTTTATGGTTAATGGAAGATGAAGGCAACCTAGGGATTCATCATCAGAAAAGTGGATGGGAAAAATGTGGTGGATACAAATCAATGAGTTCCAATGCAACAGTTAGAAGCAATGGATTAAATTCAGCCAGGGCAACTTGAATAGATCTTAAAATCAGTAAGACACAAATTGAGATAACATGTATAAAAGAATACCATTTTCATAAATTAAAAACATGCATTAAATAAAATATGGACATTTGACAAGAACACAAGCAAATTCAAAAATGCAGATTAAATGCACATTAATATATAATTAAATTAAATTTAGTTTAAATTGTTACCTATGGCATGAAGAGGAAAACAGAAGTAGGTTGTGAGGATTAAAAGAACTTAGTTAATTAATTACTAACCAAAACCAATCAAGAGGTAGAAAACATGAGTAAACTGAAAAACCCTAAATAAATTGAACATATGAGCAAGCCTCCTCCTTTCCACACCCAAAACAAATATCAAGCTAATAAAGATTTTCAGGTCACTTTTACTAAAATTTCATTGGGAAAAGATAATCCCTATTTATATAAACCATTCTAGAAACTAGAAAGAAAGAAAACTCCTGGCCATATGCTCTAAGTTTAGAATATGACTTTGATACTAAACTCAGAATATAACGATATAAGAACTAATAGATTTATCAAAAGAGCATAATTCAAAATAGGCTAAATAATTAACTAGAATATTAAATTGGGAACAGTGTATAAAAACCTAATACACTGGGGGCAGCTGTGGCTCAAATGGTTGGGTGTCCGTCTCCCATATGGAGGGTCCTGGGTTCATCCCTGGGACCTCCCGGTAAAAAAAAAAAAAACTAATACAACATGGTAATAGTTTTCCCAAGAATGAAAGAATGGTTCAGAATTGGAAAATCTAATTATGTAAATTATTGTATTAACAGATAAAAGCAAAACCACATGTGATTATTATTTATATAAGCCTAAAATCCATGTAAAAAGTCCAACATGATAAAAAAAAAATCTGTTAGGAAACCAGTAATAGAAATAAACATCGGAGGACTTCCAGGAAGATGGCGGACTGGTGAGACACAGAAATCTCTTCTCCAGAAAAATAGGTAGAGGACAGGCTGAAACAGCCCTGACAAAGATCTTCTAGGGTTTAGGACAGCAGGTGAAGGCTGCACACCACGCAGAGGACAGAGGGACAAAATAGGGAAATCACGACGACAGACTGGTGAGTTGGAATCGGCAGCGACTGCTGCTGCCGGCACCCTCCCCCACACTCTTTAGAATTCTCTGGCCTCTGGGCCTGCTACTACAGACAAAGGGGGCTCCAGAGATCTAACACTCCTGGAAAAGGGAGAGAGAAAGACACAGCCTAAGGCTGACTCAGGTTCTGACCCACAAATTTGGGCTGCCGAGCCCCACGGACCCTTCCACACGGTGGTTTACCCTGGGAGCCTAGGAAGGACTGGAGAAATCTGACCCTCCCAATCTCCCTCTCTTCTAGCCTGGACTAATTGTTGAGGACTCCACAGGAGAGGGGAGAGAGGACCTGGGGCTGACCCTGCTTTTGACTTGCTGGTTTGGTCTGCCCTGTCCCTGAGAGCCCTTCCAGGCCGGGTGGGGCTGAGCCATTGTTTGCCTTGGAGCCTGCAAGGGGCTAAAGATATACAAACCTCCCAATCTCCTCCTCTACTATCAGAGACTGGTTGTTGAGGATTCAGAGGGGAGTGGAAATATTTCCTAGCTGGGAAAAGGGAGAGGGCTGCCAGAGAAGACAAGAGAACTGTCTCAGAAAGTTTGAATTACAAGGCTCTTAGCCCCCACACAGGAAGCTCTATCACATTGATCTGGTCTGTGTCACAACAAATACACTCCGACCAGGCATTGAATTGAGAGCTGTGAACAAGCGCCATCTCCTGCCAGACCAAGGACGTGCACATAAGAAAATTACAAATTAAAAGGAGAGGCTTTTCCTGGCCTCTATAGCCTACCTGCCCAAGGCCCTAGGAAACAACTCTACAACCAATTACTGGGTCCAGTGCCCAGTTTTGAGCAACCAGCAGGACAATCCAAACAATCAAGGTTGAGTCAAAAATCAAAGAGCTGTGGTAACTCACAGCCTCCTGCCACTAAATCCCTATAAAAGAGAAAGAGATAGAGCATCTAAGTAAACTACATCTTAATCAGATGCCTAAACACCAGCAAAAAATTACAGGCCATACTAAGAAAATGGAAGACATCTCCCAAGAAAAGGAATATATCAAAGTCCCAGAAAAGATGCAGAATTTGAGAGAACTAATCAGTGAGATGAGTACAAATTTCCAAAATCAAATTAATGAGATGAAAGATAATATAGTTAAAGAGATAAATGACATCAAGAAGACATTGAGAGAACACAAAGAAGAATTTGAAATCCTGAAAAGAAAAGTAACGGAGTTCATGGGCATGAAAAATACAATAGGTGAAGTCACCTAGGTGTATGTTTGAGGCACACAACAACAGACTCAAAATGATAGAAGAAAGAATAAGTGATACTGAAGACAGAGCAGCTAAAATTGAAGAGAGAAAAGAATGGAAAAAATTGAGCAGAGGCTCAGAGAGTTGAATGACAACACAAAACACAACAACATACGTGTCATGGGAGTTCCAGAAGGAGAAGAGAAAGGACAAGGGGCAGAAACAGTATTTGAGGAAATAATAGCTGAAAATTTCCCAATTCTCATGAAATAAATGAACTTCCATGTCCAAGAAGCACACCGTACCCCAATGAGAATAAATCCAAATAAACCTATGCCAAGACACATACTATTCAGAATGTCAAATGTAAAAGATAAAGAGAAAATTCTCAGAGCAGCAAGAGAGAAGCAAACGATCTCGTACAAAGGACACCCAGTAAGACTTAGTGCAGATTTCTCTTCAGAAACCATGGAGACGAGAAGACAGTGGTATGATACAATTAGGAAACTGAAAGACAAAAACTGCCAACTGAGAATTCTTTATCCAGCACAACTGTCCTTCAAATATGAAGGTGAGTAAAAAGTATTCACAAACAAACAGGAACTAAGAGAGTTTGCAAAAATGAATCTATCTTTGCAGGAAATATTAAAAGAAGCCTTAGAACCTGAAAGAAAAAGACAGGAGAGAGAGCCTTGGAGGAGAGTATAGAAGAAAGAAAAGCAGAAAGGATAACCAAAAGAGTAAAAACAGAGACAAAAACAAGATGACATGAAAACCAAAGAATAAAATGGAGGAAATAATTAGTGCATCTTCAGTAATATCATTGAATGTGAATGGATTAAATTCCCCAATCAAAAGATACAGGCTGACAGAATGGATAAAAAAGCATGAGCCATCCATATGCTGCTTACAAGAAACTCACCTCAGACCCAGAGATACAAACCGGCTGAAAGTAAAAAGTTGGAAAAAGATGCTCCATGCGAATAGTAAACAGAAAAGAGCAGGGGTACCTGTACTAATATCAGACAAAACAGACTTTAAATGCAAAAAGTGATGAGATCCTGAAGGCCATTATATATTAATAAAAGGGACGATCCTCTAGGAAGATATAACAATCATAATTATCTACGCACCTAACCAGGGTGCCCCAAAATATATGAGACAAACTCTGGCAAAACTGAAGGGAGAAATAGACATTTCTACAATAATTGTTGGAGACTTCAACACCCCTCCTACATCATTAGATAGAACAACTAAACAGAAGATCAACAATGAAACAGAGAACTTGAACAATATGATAAACAAGTTAGCCCTAACAGACATATAAAGAACACTGCATCCAAACTCAGCAGGTTTACATTCTTCTCAAGTGCCCATGACTCTTTCTCCAGGATAGACCATATGTTAGGTCACAATTCAGCTCTCAATAAATATAAAAATATTGAAATTATACAAAGCACCTTCTCAGATCATAATGGAATGAAACTAGAAATCAATAACAGACAGGAAAAAAGTAAATTTAGAAATGTGTGGAGACTGAACAACACACTCCTAAATAATCGGTGGGTCAAAGAAGAAATTGCAAGTGAAATCAGTAAATACATTGAGACAAATGAAAATGAGAACACAACGTATCAAAACTTATGGGACAAAGCAAAGGCAGTCTTGAGAGAGAAAATTATAACCCTAAATGCCTATATTAAAAAAACAAGAGCTAAACTCAAAGATTTAACGGAACAACTAGAGAAACTAGAAAAAGAACAGCAAACCAATCCAAAAGCAAGCAGAAGGAAAGAAATAATAAAGATTAGAGCAGAAATAAATTAAATTGAGAACAGAAAAACAATAGAGAAAATCAACAAATCCAAAAGTTGGTTCTTTGAGAAGATCAATAAAATTGACAAACTCCTCACTAGACTAACAATAAAAAAAAAAGAAAGAGAGAAGATGCAAATAAATACAATCAGAAATGAAAGGAGGAAATTACAAATGACCTCACAGAAATAAAAAGAATCATAAGAGGATATAATGAGAAACTATATGCCAATAAACTAGACAACCTAGATGAAATGGACAAATTTCTAGAAATGCACAATCAACCTACACTGACGCTACAAGAAATACAAGAACTTAACAAACCAATCACAATTAAGGAGATTGAATCCGTCATCAAAAATCTCCCAGCAAAGAAAAGTCCAGGACCAGATGGCTTCACAGGTGAGCTCTACCAAGCATTTCTAAAAGAATTAACAATAATCCTGTTTAAACTCTTCCAAAAAATTGAAGAGGAGGGAAAATTACCCAACACATTTTATGAAGCCAACATCACCCTAATACCAAAGCCAGATAAAGATTCCACAAGAAAAGAAAATTACAGACCAATCTCTCTCATGAAATGCAAAAATTCTCAACAAAATACTTGCAAATCGAATCCAACAGCATATGAAAAGACTTATACATCACGACCAAGTGGGATTTATTCCTGGTATGCAAGGCTGTTTCAACATAAGAAAATCAATCAATGTAATACACCACATTAACAAATTGAAGGAAAAAAACACATGATCATCTCAATAGATGCAGAAAAGGCATTGGACAAAATCCAACATCCTTTTTTGATAAAAATACTTCAAAAGATAGGAATAAAAGGAAAATTCCTCAATATGATAAAAGGCATATATGAAAACCCCACAGCCAACATCATACTCAATGGGGAAATGTTGAAAGCTTTCCCTCTAAGATCAGGAACAACACAAGGATGCCCACTGTCACCATTGTTATTCAACATTGTACTAGAAGTTCTAGCTAGGGCAATTAGACAAAACAAAAAAATTAAAGGCATCCAAATAGGAAAAGAGGAAGTAATACTCTCACTGTTTGCGAATGACATGATCCTGTATTTAGAAAATACTGAAGTATCCACAACAGCTATTTGAACTAATAAATGAGTTCAGCAAAGTGGCAGGATACAAGATCAATATGCAAAAATCTGTAATGTTTTTGTACACTAGTACTGAACAACATGAGGAGGAAATCAGGGGGATAATTCCATTTTCAATAGCAACAAAAAGACTCAAATACCTAGGAGTTAATTTAACCAAAGAAGTACAGGACCTATATGCAGAAAGCTACAAAACAATGCTAAAAGAAATTTTAAAAGACCTAAACAAATGGAAAGATATTCTGTGTTCATGGATTGGAAGAATAAATATCGTAAAGATGACTATCTTGCCCAAACTGATTTATAGATTCAATGCAATACCAATCAAAACTTTACAGAATTAGAAAAGGCAATTACCAAATTCATCTGGAAGGGTAAGTGCACCCAAATATCCAAAAGCATTCTAAAAAAGAAGAGCAATGTGGGAGGAATTTCACTGCCTGACCTTGAAACATATTACAAAGCTACAGTGGTCAAAACAGCATGGTACTGGCATCAAGATAGACACATCGATCAGCGGAATAGAATTGAGAACCCAGAAATATACCCTCACCTATACAGTCAACTGGTTTTTGACAAACCTACCAAGCCCACGCTAATGGGAAAAAACAGTCTCTTCAACAAATGGTGTTGGGAGAACTGGATATGTATAACCAAAAGAATAAAAGAGGACCCCTATCTCACCCCCTATACAAGAATCTACTCAAAATGGATCAAAGATCTAAATATAAAAAAGACAGGACCATAAAATTACTAGAAGAAAATGTAGGGAAATATCTTCAAGACCTTGTAGTAGGTGGTGGTTTCTTGGACCTTACACCCAAAGCATGTGCAACAAAAGAAAAAATAGATAAATGGGACCTCCTCAAAATTAAATACTTTTGCACCTCACAGGACTTTGTCAGAAGGGTGAAAAGGCAGCCAACTCAATGGGAAAAAAATATTTGGAAATCACATATTTGATAAGGGTTTAATATCTAGGATATATAAAGAGATGTTGCAACACAACAATAAAAAGACAAATGACCCAATTGAAAAATGGGCAAAAGACTTGAATAGACATTTCTCCAAAGAAGAAATACATATGGCAAAAAAAACACATGAAGAAATGCTCAACATCACTCATGATTAGGGAAATGCAAATCAAACCTACAATGAGATATCATTTCACACCTATCAGAATGGCCACTATTAAAAAGACAGAGAACTACAAGTGTTGGAGAGGATGTGGAGAGATAGGAACACTTCTTCACTTTTGGTGGGAATGCAGAATGGTACAACCACTATGGAGGACATTTTGGCAGTTCCTAAAGAAGTTGAATATAGACTTGCCACGTGACCCGGCAATACCACTACTGGGTATATACCCAGAAGAACTGAGAGCAGTGACATGAACAGACATCTGCACACCGATGTTCATAGCAACATTATTCACCATTGCCAAAAGTTGGAAACAACCCAGGTGTCCATCAACAGAAGAATGGATAAACAAACTGTGGTCTATTCACACGATGGAATATTATGCAGCTGTAAGAAGAAATGAAGTCGTAAAACATATGGCAACATGGATGAACCTGGAGTACATTATGTTGAATGAAGCAAGCCAAACACAATAGAACAAATACTGTATGAATGCATTACTATGAACCAAATATATTGTGTAACATATTGTTTGATTCAAAAAAAAATTATATGTATACCTTACATTTAATTGAGAAATGTAAAAAAAAAAAAAAAGAAAACAAAAAAAAGTATATGGATGGGATGCAATATTTACGTGTCAGGCAGTAACCTACAGTTATGTATATGAATCTCTCTATGTAATTAAATAGTTATGTATCTGTTATGTATTCCCCTTATATTATGAAATTTAAAAGGATATTGATTCATTTTTATTATAAAATCTGTTGCCATTTAAAAAAAAAAGAAAGAAAGAAACATCGTTATTCTGTTTTTTTAAAAAAATAAACAATACATCAATAGCTGTCACACTTGATAAAATTTATGGAAGAGACAGCTAGCTGTCCAACAAAATTCATTTCTTCTTCTTTGGAGACACATAGCTAGAGTAACATACCCCACCTCCGATACAGCTAGATGTGACCATATACCTGAATGTTAGGCAGTGGATTGTGAGAGGATATTCTGTACACCATATCTAAGCTTTCAACAGTGTACAATTCTACATGTTCTTCTTTCCAGCTGGGTACAGTGACCTACAGAGAGATTTTGGAAGCCACATATAAAGAGAAGTAGTAAAACTGCCATCATCTTGGATGCTGGAATAACAACATAGAGCAGAGCCCCCAAACCTCAACCACATAGAAACACCATGGAATTATACATGAGTGATACAAATCTATTACTTTGAGCAATTATATGTTTACATATATATGGTGTACCAGCCCAGCCTACCCTAATTAATGCAAAATTTTAATACTTCAAAAAATAAGGAAAAACTCAAGTATCAAATCTATTCCCAGGACTATTCAATATTTTCTTAGACAAAGCAATATGATGAGAAAGAAGATAGAATAATTTACAAGGAAGTTACATAACTCTATTGTTTTGCAATATGATTATCTGCATAAGAAATTGTGATGATTAATTTCATGTGTCAACTTGGCTAGGTTATTGTGTCCAGTTCTCTAGTCGAGCAAGCATTGGCCTGACTGCTACTGTGAGGGCATTTTGTAAATGAATTTGCATTTATAAATCAGTCAATTGTATCTATGGCTGATTTCATCTACAATCAACAAAAATGATTGTCCTCATCCACGTTGGTAGTCTACTCATCTAATCAGTTGGAGGCCTTAAAAGTCAGAATTGAGGATTTCAGAAGTCAGAAATAAGAATTTCTCCTTCTATTTTAGCCAGTCATCTTCCCCTGGGGAATCCAAATTCATCTTTATTGCAGTTTCCAGCTTGCAGCTGACCCTACAGAGTTCAGAACGGTAAGACTTCAATCATCTTTAACCAAGTTTCCAGCCTTTGACCAGCTCAACAGAATTCAGTCTTGCAAGCCTCCACAGTTGTGTGAGCCAATTCTTTTAAAAAATATAGATATGAATTTATTCTGTTAGTTACATTTCTCTGGAGAACCCCAACTAACAAAAAATTCAAAATAATCCACAGATGAACTATTAATAATATTTCTAGATACAAGTTCAGAATACAAAAAACAATAGAATTACTTTACATCAGTATTGAAATAGAACATATAAGAAAGAAAATACAATTCATCAAAACTGTAAGATGGGAAGCGGCTGTGGCTCAATCAGTAGGGCTCCCGTTTACCATATGGGAGGCCCCGGGTTCGGTTCCCCAGGCCTCCTGGTGAGGGCAAGCCCGCCCGCACGGCGTGGTTGGCTGACCCAGCAAGCACAAGCAGCAAGGGGGGGATAAATGAATAAATAAATAAAATCTTTATAAAAAAAAAAAAAAAAAAAAAAAAAAAAAAAAAACTGTAAGAAACTTAAGGAAAAATGATTAAAAGGTGTATGAAACCTTTATGGAGAACATTGTAAACCATTATTGAAAATATAAAAGGACACTTGGATAAAGAGAAATACATACAGTTTTAACAATGTGGAACACGCAATTTTATAGAGGTCAATTCTCCCCAAAATTCATTTATACATTCAATTCACAAGTTCAATCAAATTTTAAAAGGAATTTTTAATGGACATGAAAAAACAGTCATGAAAATTTTGTAGCAGAAAGAATGTGGTTCTCCATCCTATTAGGTATTAAAATTTATTAAAAACCTAGAGAGTGATATTAGTCCAGATATTGACAAATAAGACAAAGTAACAGAGTCAAAAACCAAAAACAGATCCACAAAAATATGGAAAATTAATGATGACAAATTGTTAAAACTTGAGTATGTCAGAGTGTAAAAATCATTTCCAGGTGACCTGCAAAGCAAAATAAGAAGAGCAAATCATTAGTATTGGGATAACATATGTAAAATATATATTTATCATTTCAGTATAGAAAAAAAATTGGTCACAAAAGGTAAAAAAATTATTTAAAAAAAAGATGAAAGACTGGTAAATTTGAGCAGATTAAAATTTAAAATTTCTTTTAAAAATATATACCATATAGGAGAGAGGGTGTAGTTCAGTGGTTGAGCACCTGCTTCACATGTATGAGGTCCAGGGTTCAATATCCGGTACCTCCACACACGCAATAGCAGGCAGATAATGAAGGGTAGACAAAATGTGAAGAATAAACTGTACAAGCGTGAGTTTCCCCATTTTTTCTTATTTAACATGAACCATAGAAAATGTACAATACTAATACATGATGTTAATAATAGGAGGTGTGTGGAAAAAATATACCAAGTGTATGCAATGAACCATAGTTACTGGTAATGATTTGATCACATTCTTTCATAATCTGTAACAAATTTACCACAACAATGTAAGGTGTTGGTAGAGGGGTGATGTATGGGAATTCTGCACATTATGCATGACTGTTTTGTAAGCTCATAAATTCTCTAATAAAAAAATATGTATTAAAATATTGAGTGGACAAAAAAAGTTGCAAAATTACACATATGGTATGATATTTATATAAAGTTTGAAGAAAAGTGAAACACTACATATTGAATATTGATAAATATCTACTAAGCAGTAGTCTTTTTTAAAAAAGGAAGACGAAGACTTGTAAAGGAATGATAAACACTACATTTATAATAGTGGTTACCTCTGAGGAAGACTGGAGAAGAAAGAGATCTATGAGGGAAACAAAGAGGTCTTCAAATTTATAAGTAATATTTTATTCCTTCAACAAAAAAATACAAAGCAAAATGGTAAAATACTAAGAATTGATTTATTTTATTATTCTCTGTGTTTCACAAAAATGGATAAGTGGAAAATTAATCATGTAAGGATGTCCATGTACCACCTAAAATCATCTCACATAGCAGCAGTTTACTTCTACCATATTCTAGCTGTGTAGCTTTAAGAAAATACCTAATCTCTTTATGCTCAAGTTTCCTCCTGGGTTAATTGAGATTAAATAATACACAACATCTACCTCATAATGAGCTGTGAAAATTAAATGGGATAATGATTTCAAAACATTTAGCACATTTACTGGCATGAATGAAGCACTAAACCAATGCAAGTTGTTATTATATAATTTATTACATATGGGGTGAGATCAACAAAGACATTCTAGAGGAAGTGACACCTGATTGGAATGGCAAAAGCCTCGAGGATTTAACCAGTTATGCAAGGGATTCAAGGGGTAATTTACCCAAAAGGAACAGAAAGGTATGTGACAGAACCAGGAAAGTACATGATTACATTTGGAGAGTATCCATGGACAAAGCCAAACATTTAAATTTTGTAGTCCTGCTGGATGATATTTCAACTCCACCCTTGGGTATAACCTTTACAAACCAGAGCTTATGTCAAAACACACTTTGGAGATGAAGCTGAATGGTTTTGAGATGAGTGGAAAGAATGATGATTTGTGGGGAGCAATCATTTTTTAAGATTTGAACAGATGGCATAGTCAAATGCTAAAAGCAAAAGTGGAGGAAGACCTGGTGAACACATCTACAGATGACAGCTCTTTTCCGAACGTTTATGTCTCTGTTTTCCATGGTATTTCTCTTTTCCAGACACACTTTCCAGATGCACCCTGGAAAACTAGTCTGTTAAGAGGGTGTTGCTCAAATTATAAACTTTTTGACAGGATTGCTATCTGACCAAATTAGCTTTTGGTTGGGGATCAGTGGCTGAGCAATGGACTAGATCACTGCCTGGCTGGTGGATATAAGTTAGTAAGAAGGCTGGGAACTTGTAGGCCTGAGTACTATGTCGTCTTAAGGAGCAAACCAATTTCTAATTCACTGAATTTCTAATTCAGTGCTTTATGCTTGGCTGTTAGGACAGTCAAAAAATGAAAATTGTTTAGAAAATGGTTAATGTAGTGGCGCCATATAATTAGCTCTGACTGATAACATTTTTTCCTGTAAGATAAAATGGACTTGAAAGGGTATAAAATAAAGTAACAAAGTGCCTGTGGAATAAATCAAAATTCTGTGGCCACAACAATGCAAGGTTTTGGTGGTGGGGTGATGTATGGGAGCCCTGTATGATGTTATGCATGTTTGTTTTGTAAGTTCACAACTTTTATTATACACTTATTGTTTATGTATGTTCATGTATGAATGATATACTTCAATAAAAATTTTTTAAATATTTTAAAAATCTGTTGCCAAGAGACAGCAACAACATAACCAAGCTGTCTTGTTCATCATGTCATATTAGCGAATTATTTTTACAAAAAAAAAAGTGTTTAAGTCACTGTCTTGAAGATCCACTACAATGTTTACAAGAATATCTATGTCTGGTCCAAGTCTCTCTATATGTTAAAAGAATAAATGGATCATGTGTACTGAAATTTTATTTTTTTCACTTCACATGTCTTGGACATTTTCAATGTCAGTACATTTAGTTTTGTTTCATTTTTAAGCTTTTATAATATTACATTCTATGGAAGTGCCATAATTTATTTAACCAGCTCTCTATTGGTGAACATATAGGTTGTTTTTCTATAACAGCAGCAATGATATGTCTGTACATTTTTTTAAATTTATTCTTATTTATTTATTTCCCACACTATCCCACATTAACAACATCCTTCATTAGTGTGGTACATTTGTTACATCTGATGCACACATATTGGAATATTGCCACAAGGGTGGATTATAGTTTACATGATAGTTTACACTCTTTCCCACACAATTTTGTAAGTTATAATACAATAGATAATGGCCTGTATCGGTCATTGCAACGTCATTCAGGACAATTCCAATGTCCCAAAAATGCCCCCATATTACACCTATTTTTCCCTCTCCCTCTCCTCGGAACCTCTGGTGACCACTGCCTCCACAGCAATGATAAAAGGTCTCCCGTTGCTAGAATAACAATAAGTCTATAGTAGAATAACAGCAAGTCTACTCTAGTCCATCCTTCATTCCCCAATCCTGAGGTTTCAGGGATGGTGATGACCACTTGGCCTCTAATGGAGATGGGGCTTAGATCCCATGGGGCAGATGGATGGGACTTTCTTGCTTGCAATTGAAGACTCTCTCTGTTCCTTGGGATGGGTGTTGTCCATCATCATCTCCTTGTTGGTTGTCCAAGGTGAGTCCAATGAACTGGAGAGTAGCTGTTGCAACTTTTTTGAGATTCAGGGCCCAACTGGCACATGGACAGCCTAAAGATTTGAGTCTCTTAGACATAAACCTATAAACTCTAGTACTGACACTAGGTTCAAATAGAAGGGTTAGAAGAGCCATATGTAGGAAAACCACAACTGAGTCCAACTCTGTCAAACTGGGGAGCATAAATTTCAAAGTAGGGCACATTGGCAGGACACCACACTCTTGAGATGTCAGCCCTGATTATAGTGTCTGGATGTCTCCGGAGCCCTTAGGAACCCCACTATTTGAGGCAATATTTACTGTGGCAGTCAATGAGAACCTGCTGAGATTTGTATAAGCATAACTTGCGGAATAACCTCCCAACTCACTTTGAAGTCTCTTAGCCATATAAACTCATTTGTCTTTACCCATTCCCCCTTTTGGTCAAGGTCAGATTCATATAAGCTATCAGAATTTTAAGGGTCAGTTTTTTGGGAAGCAGATGTGGCTCAAGCGAATGGGCTCCCATCTACCATATAGGAGGTCCAGGGTTTGATTCCCAGGGCCTCCTGGTGAAGGCAAGCTGGCCCACGCAGCAAGGTAGCCCATGAGGAGTGCTGGCCTGAGCAGAGAACTGGCACAGCAAGATGACACAACAAAAAGAGACACAGAGCAGAGACAATAAGACACAGCAGACCAGGGAGCTGAGGTGGCGCAAGAGATTGAGCACCTCTCTGCCACTCCTGAAGATCCCAAGATGGGTTCCTGGTGCTGCCTAAAAAGAAGACAAGCAGACATAGAAGAACACAAGTGAATGGACACTGCGAGCGCAAAAAAAAACCGGGGAGGGAGGGGAATAAATGAATAAAAATAAATCTTTTAAAAAAACCAGTCCGTTTTCCAAACCCCATTTTTTGTTACACACTGATTCACCATGAAGTTTTCTACTTGGGACAAGGAGGGTGTGGTGGGATTCTGATAGAAGGAAATTTATCACAAACTTATGAAAATGCACAACCTTAAATATCTGCCTCAAGATTTTGGCATTAACTCTTACTTCTAACATATCTACATTCAGGACTATACAAGGTTATAGCCAATTAAAAGTCAATTTCAGGGTGTTCAACTTATTATCAGCTGGCACCAACACAATTTGAAGTTGTGATTCCAGGAAGTCCAGTTACTTCAAATCGGAAGAGAATATCACCAAGTCACCCCTTTTAAAAATTATATTAGTATGTGATTCTTTACTGAACAAGGAAAATGGGTAATGTAGCTGCATTTTCAAACAATGTATGGAGACTGCAAAGAATGCAAATTTTTGGAACACAGCCTTAATTGGAAATAATCTAGTTTTAGAACTATGGTTGTTTCAACAAAGGCATCTACCATATCTCCTCTTGAATATGTGTCCTTCCAAAATATAAGAAAAGAATCTCAATTCTCTGATTGACTTGAAAACAGTTCTTAGTTAAAAAAAAAAAAAAAAAAAAAAAAAAGACAAATCCCGCCAAGAACTACAAGTAACTTCCTGTAGGCATTGTGATGTAGTGGAAAAATCATAGCTTTTGGAGTCAGACAGACCTGTTTTTGAACCCTGGCTGCATTCTTAACTAGTTGGGTGACCTTGGGCATGTAACTTTATCTATTCCATGATTCATCTGTAAAAATAATTAAATTGAATTAAATGAGAAAACATATGTGAAAGTACTTAATAAAAGATATGTCACACCCAGTTCTCAATGGAAAAGTAAAATAATTACACATGGTAATTCCCATATACATTAATAAAAAAACACTTGTAGATATATTCTAAAAGACAGTACCAAGCAAAACAAATTAAAGTGATATTTGGATAAGTGCAAAATCGGAAATTGGAATGAGATATATTGAAATAAATTCCTAATTATTTTACTTCAAATTGCTCCTATAAAGATTCTTTGTAACTGCACTGGTTGCTTTATGAAATTTGCTATCAATGAGACACCTAGAAATTCTAATGTTTTAGTAAAATGTTAGGATTTGTTATTTCTAAGGGATTTAAGAGAATAAGATAAATGGATAGCCTTAGTTTTACCTTTTTGCCAGAATAAAATATCAGCTCATGACATTGCAATGACGGATACAAGGCCATTATACATTTTGTCAAAACCTATGAAATCATGCAGGACAGAGTATAATCTATAATGTAAACTATATTCCATGCTTAGTAGCAATGCTTCAATATGTGCTCATCAATTGTAACAAATGTACCACAGTAATGAAAGATGTTGTTGATGTGGGAAAGTGTGGGAAGGGGTGGGGTGGGGTATATGGGAACCACTCAATTTTTTTCTTTTAAAGATGCTTAGATTACATAAGTGTCACACAAAAATTACAGGGATTCCCATGTTCCCCACCTCCCAAACCTCCCATAACCAACCACATAGACATCTTTCATTGGTGTGACACATCACCTGCAATGGCTATACACATCCTGGGGCTTTGCCACTAAGCATGGACCATAGTTCACGCTGTAGACCACACTCTCTCCCACACAGTTCTGCATGTTATATGCTAATGTAAAATGGCCTATATCTGTCATTGTAATGTCACTCAGTATAATTCCCAAGTCCTAAAAAAGCCCCTGTATTACAACTGCTTTTCCCTCTCCCTGCCCTGAAAGCATCCAGTGGCCACTGGATCCACCTCAATGTTGTAATTTCATTCATTGCTTGAATCACAATATGTCTACACAGAATACCAGTAAGTCCACTCTAGTCCACAGCTCTTCCCCCAATCCTGAAGCGTCTGGGATGGTAATGACCACTCCATCTCCAAGTGAGAGGGGGCTTATATCCCATGGATAAGATGGATAGGATTATCCTACCTGCAGCTGCAGACTCTCTCCATTCCCTGGGATGGCCATTGTCCATCATCATCTCCTCACCAGTTGACTTGGTTGAGTCCATTGAGCTGTAGAGTAAGAGTTGCAGCTCCACCTAGATTCCAGGCACAACTGGCACATGGGCAGGCCAAAGGCTCCAGTCTCTGGCAGTACACCTACAAACTCCAGCACCAAGTATAGGTTTGAATAGAAGGGTATGATGGACCATGTGCACGGAGAACTTATTTGAGTCCAAATCTGTCACTCTCAGGAGCACAGATTCCAAAGTATAGCCCACTGGTAAGGCATCAGTCTCTGGAGCTATCCCAGCTTACATAGGACCTGGTTGTCTCCAGAGCCCTCAGGAACCCCTCTGTGTGGGACGATATCCACTTTGGTGTTCTATGAGATCCTACTGAGGTGTGCCTAAGAGTAACCTCTGGGATGACATCCTGACTCTCTTTGAGATCTCTTAGACATATGAACTCATTTGTCTTTACCTTTTCCCCCATTTATTCAAGGTCTTTTTCCAGTCATATTGCCAGTTGGCCCTTGTTAATAATCCCTCCTTGCCAGGGAGGCTCATCTCTGGGAGTCATGTCCCACACTGGGGGGAAGGTAATTGTATTAGTCAGGGTTCTCTCAGGAAACAAAATCAACAGGAGATATCTGCCAATAATATGAAATTTTAAAAGAGTCTCTCACGTGACCGTGGGGATGCACAAGTCCAAGTTCTGCAGGCAGGCTGCAAACCAGTGGCTCCAATGAAAGTCCAATGAAAGGTCATTGATGAGTTTCTGGGAGAAGTTGCCTGTCCAACAACCAGCTGGGAAATTCTCTCTGAATGTTGAAATCACTTCCACTTTTAAGTCATTCAAATGATTGGATAAAAGCGCCACCCATTGATGATGTAATCTCCCTGATTGATGCAGATGTAATCAGCCATCCACGCAGTAAACTCACTGGTGATTGAGGTCCATAAATGCTCCTGTATTACAAATAGCCCAGTGCTTGATGGAACAAACACCTGGACACAATTACCTGGCCGAGGTGACACATTAGCCTAACCATCACAGTCCACCCCTTGTCAACTCGGCAATCATACACATTACTCTAAACCATACTTAATCTCTAAGTAAAAACAATAACAGACAAGCATACATATATATTTCTGCCTAACAATGTTCAACTCCCTTGCGTACAACCGGAAACGCATTAATTCCCCACAGAACAGGGTGCAAGTCCTTGGGTAATAGTCACTCTTAAACTTGACATCCTTAAATATTATGATGTGGAATTAATACAACTTTTCATGATAGGGGAAAAGGTTGGGGAAGAAAATAAAGAAATTCATTTTGTGTACATATACAATCATACTCATATACATATACAAACATGGAAGAAGGGTTAATGACCATTACAGTCCTCGTTTCTGTAACTGGTCACATGGTCGAAGTTCATATTTATCACTACCTTCTTCCACTACCCATTCCATGTTCCCGTTACCTTCAGCAAGCACTTCAGCTGGCCGTGGTTCTTTGCCTGGTGGGGTGACCCAAACTTTCATTCCTGAAGATTCTGGGCCATTGTTAGTCCTGCTTGAATTGGTTTGTTGCAATTTTTCATTGACTTTAATCACAGGGCATGGCAGGACTAGGAGACGCCCTAGAGGATCTCCTGCATTCCAGGCAAACCCTTCTTTACCCCCATTATGTAGATGTAGTCCTATTTCCCCTTGATAGTCAGGATCAATCACCCCAGCCACTACAGTAATTCTCTTCTTTGCCTGTTAATTCACAGGTAAGAGGAGCCCAAAGTGGCCAGATGGAAGTCTTAAGTTCCTGTTCAATGGAATCACTGTTATGTTCCCAGGTGGCAGCACTCCTCCTCTTGGGAATAAAACCTGTAGACCAGCAGAGATTAAGGTTTCAGGGACAGGAAGCAAAAATTTTCCTAGTGGGTCACTAGGGGTAATAGTGAGTGGTGCCACTCCCATTTCCACCCCTTGATTTCTGGACCCATGAATCCTGGCTATGGGAGAAACAGCACCATAAAGAGGATGCTGATTCAGAGCATACACAGCCTCCTGGAGAACACTGCCCCAGCCCTGCAAGGTATTGCCACCTAGTTGGCACCGTAATTGAGTCTTCAAAAGGCCATTCCACCTTTCTATTAATCCAGCTGCTTCAGGGTGATGGGGAACATGGTAAGAACAGTGAATTCCATGGGCATGTGCCCATTCCTGCTCATCATTTGCTGTGAAAAGGGTTCCTTGATCAGAAGCAATGCTGTCTGGAATGCCATGGCGGTAGATAAGACATTCGGTAAGTCCACGGACGGTAGTTTTGGAAGAAGCATTGTGTGCTGGAAATGCAAACCCATAGCCAGAGTATGTGTATATTCCAATTAAAACAAATCGCTGCCCCTTCCAAGATGGAAGTGGCCCAATAGTCCACCTGCCACCAGGTAGCAGGCTGGTCACCTTGAGGAATGGTGCCATATCTGGGGCTGAGTGTGGGTCTCTGCTGCTGGCATATTGGGCATTCAGCAATGGCTGAAGCCAAGTCAGCCTTGGTGAAGGGAAGTCCATGTTGCTGAGCCAATGCATAACCTCCATCCTTACCTCCATGGCCACTTTGTTCAAGAGCCCATTAGGCAATGACAGGAGTGGCTGGGGAAAGAGGCTGAGCATTAGTCACAGAGTGGGTCATCTTATCTACTTGATTATTAAACTCTTCCTCTGCTGAAGTCACCCTCTGGTGAGCATTCACGTGGGACACAAATATGTTCATGTTTTTTGCCCACTCAGAAAGATCTATCCACATAGCTCTTCCGCAGACCTCCTTGTCACCAATTTTCCAATCATGTTCCTTCCAAGTCCCTGACCATCCACCCACTGAAACTTCCAGCACCATTGGATCTGCTGGATCTTATGGTCCAAGCGGTAGTGCAGCTTGCACAGCAGCCTGGACCTGTTGCAGGGCTTCCTCTTGTTCCGGTCCCCAATCAAAACTAGCAGCTTTTCTGGTCACTTGGTAAATGGGCCGCAGTAACACACCCAAATGAGGAATGTGTTGTCTCCAAAATCCAAAGAGGACAACTAAGCATTGTGCCTCTTTTTTGGTTGTAGGAGGGGCCAGGTGCAACAGCTTATTCTTTACTTTAGAAGGTATATCTCGACAGGCCCCACACCACTGGACACCTAGAAATTTCACTGAGGTGGAAGGACCCAATATTTTTGTTGGATTATCTCCCATCCTCTCTCACACAAATGCCTTACCAATAAATCTATAGTCTTTGCTACTTCTTGTTCAGTAGGTCCTATCAACATGATATCATCAATATAAAGGACCAGTGTGATGTCTCGTGGGAGGGAGAGATGATCAAGGTCCCTGCGGACAATATTATGACATAGGGCTGGAGAGTTGATATACCCCTGAGGCAGGACAGTAAAAGTATGCTGCTGGCCTTGCCAGCTGAAAGCAAACTGTTTCTGGTGGTCCTTACTAATGGCAATTGAGAAAAAAGCATTTGCCAGATCAACAACTGCATACCAGGTACCAGGGAAAGTGTTGCTTTGCTCAAGCAATGATACCACATCTGGGACAGCAGCTGCAATTGGAGTCACCACCTGTTTAAGTTTACGATAATCTACTGTAATCCTCCAAGATCCATCTGTTTTCTGCACAGGCCAAATAGGAGAGTTGAATGGGGATGTGGTGGGAATCACCACCCATGCATCCTTCAAATCCTTGATGGTGGCACTAATCTCTGCAATACCTCCAGGAATCCGGTATTGCCTTTGATTTTCTATTTTGCTAGGCAGGGGCAGTTCTAGAGGCTTCCACTTGGCCTTTCCAACCATACTAGCCCTCACTCCACAAGTCAGGGATCCAATGTGGGGATTCTGCCAGTTACTGAGTATGTCTATTCCAATTATGCATTCTGGAACTGGGGAAATAACCATAGAATGGGTCTGGGGACCCACTGGACCCACTGTGAGATGGACCCGAGCTAAAACTCCATCAGTCACTAGTCCCTACTCTGACTGGTGGACCACAGTGACGTTTTGGGTCTCTTGGAATTAATGTGACTTCTGAGCCAGTGTCTAAGAATCCCCAAAATATCTGATCATTTCCTTTTCCCCAATGCACAGTTACTCTGACAAAAGGCTATAGGTCTCCCTGGGGAAAGGTGGGAGGAAGATTAACTGTATAAATTTTTGGCACTTTAACAAGATCCTTCCCCAAGGGGACCTGGCCTTCTCCTCATTCAAGGGGCTCTGGGTCTGTAAACTGTCTCAAGTCTGGGAACTGATTAAGGGGCCGTCTGTAACTAGAGTTAGGATTTTGTTCACTTGACCTAGAACTCTGCTGCTTAAACAGATCCAGAAGAAATTTAGTAGACTGCCCATCTATTTCACTTCTGGGTACCCCATGATCTATTAGCCAACGCATAACTCCATGCGACTCGGACTATTCTGTGTGCTGTTTTGAATCTGTCTTTCATTGCGGTAGCCACGCCTACCTTGCCTTTGGCGATTAACTGCCGATACTTGACTTTTTCCGGGCCTTGATCCGATCATCCCCATAATATTTAAGGATTCCAATTCCATTACAGCCCCCCCCACACACAATAATATCTGGACTGCAGAGAAGAGCAACCACAGAGCTCTTCAGAGAAGATGGAGTTAGTTTTACAAATTTATTCCTCACACTCCTGGTTAAAGGTGTGTCCTCTGGACATTCCTGGGGTGGGTGGGCAGGTCTCAAATGGTAAATCTATTCTAGCAGTCCAATCTCTCTAAGCCTTTGAATCCCCTCATCTACTGTATACCATGGCAAATCACGCATCTCAACATCAGACACACTAGGCCATCGTTTGGTCCATGCTTCAGTCAGCCACCCAAACAAACTGTTAGAGCCTTTTCTAACCCCTCAAGCTACAGCGTTGAATGCAGAATTTCTGCTTAGTGGGCCCATATCAATAAATTCAGTCTGATCCAACTTTATATTCCTTCCACCATTATCCCATACCCTTAGTATCCATTCCCACACATATTCCCCTGATTTCTGTCTATATAAGTTGGAAAACTCATGCAGTTCTTTCAGAGTATAGCATACTTCCTAATGGGTCACACTTTGTATTTCACCTTTGGGGGCTTCTTGTGATTTTAATCTAGTAATGGGTCTCGAACACTAGAGGGGTGGGGGGTGTGGGTAAGGAGAAGGATTAGTGATGTCTTGCAGGCTACTGACCTCAGGGCATTCCTTTGCATTTTCTTCTGGTGAGACAGGATTATTCTCTTCAGGCAGGGGCTGGAAGACAGATTCCTCAGGGCAGACTGGAAGTTGGACAGTGCATACTGGAAATTGGCTGGTACCTGTCTCGTGGCTGGGAGGAGGTCCAGACTCTCTGGGCAAGGTGGAGGCTGGGCAGTGCATGCTGGAGTTAGGCTGGTACCTGTCTCAGGGCTGGGAGGAGATCCAGACTCCCTCGGGCAGGCTAGAGGCTGAGCAGTGCAGGCTTCCATTTGGCTTGTACCTACCTCAGAGCTAGAAGGAAGTCCAGACTCCCTGGGGCAGGCTGGAGGCTGGGTGATACAAGGATGAGAAGGTGTGGTCTCCACAGGGCAGGCCATCACAGGTTTATCTGGTAAAGTCTCAGCAGAATTTAGGGTTCCAATGTCCCCACCAATATTATCATCATTCCATATGTCTCCGTCCCAATCCTCGGTGTTCCACTCCTTTCAAATCAATGCTTTCACTTTAATTGCAGAAACCCTGCGAGGTTGAGATTTTAGTTTCCTCTGTAATTCTGCTACTCGTACAGTGAGAGTCTGGGTTTGATTCTCAGATATCTCAAGTCTGTGGCTACAGGAGACAAGATTTTTTTTCAAGGCAAACGTAGAAACTTTCATATCATTCATGTGGCATTTAAGTTTCAAATTTGAAGAATTTAGCTCATCTCTTTCTTTTGTAACTGTATCCAGAGTATGTAGGAGGAGCCAGCCAACATCATTATATTTTTTTACTCCACAAAATTCTGTTAAGGTGTTGAAAACACTCTCACCCAGATCCTTGCTTCTTAAAAGCGTGGAAGTAGGGGAAACCAGTGGTGCTATTTTGCGTATCTCTATTGCCAGCTCACGCCATGGACTGTTAGCAACCTCATTATTAGAAAGGGAGTCATTAGTACCCCTGAGTCCAATTAGAGTAGAGAGCCAATTACAAAACTCCCAGAACCACCTCAGACATCCCATGTTTAAGACTCTGTTCCTCAAGAACCACTCCCAGTACCAGCTGTATTAGTCAGGGTTCTCTGGGGAAATAGAATCAACAGGAGATATCTGTCAATAATATGAAATTTTAAAAGAATCTCTCACGCGACCATGGGGATGCACAAGTCCAGGTTCTGCAGGCAGGCTGCAAACCAGTGGCTCTGATGAAATTCCAATGAAAGGTCATTGATAAGTTCCTGGGAGAAGTTGCAGGTCCAACAACCAGCTGGGAAATTCTTTCTGAATGTTGAAATCACTTCCAATTTTAAGTCATTCAGCTGATTGGATAAAAACACCACCCGTTGATGATGTAATCTCCCTGATTGATGCAGATGTAATCAGCAATCCAGGCAGTAAACTCACTGGTGATTGAAGTCCATAAATGCTCATGTATTACAATTAGCCCAGTGCTTGCTGGAACAAACACCTGGACACAATTACCTGGCCGAGTTGACACATTAGTCTAACCATCACAGTAATGCATTCATATGCAGATTTTTGCTTAGAGAGAGGCCACATTTGAGCAACAAGGAGGCTCTCAGGTGGCAACCCTTAGGCACTCCATAACAGAAGGCTGAGTTTCTATTAAAAGAGCAAAGACTCATAAGGGTAGTCATCAATAACAAGAACCCATTAGTGGACCATCCTCCTTGGCCACACACTGCCCCTGCACTCTGGGGACTGTTGCTGCTCCCTTGGAGAATGTGGCAGAGCTCTCCAGGCTAGGAATTCAGTATTCTCTCATTTATTGAGTGATTCTCCACCCACTGTGACCATGCCCCACCCCTTGATCATTTGAAGAATTTTATATTCTTTTATGTATATTCAGGTGAACTTCCTCCCATGAAACCACCATCCCAGACACCCCACCCCAGATCTTCTCCTGCCCCCTCTTTAACCCTTCTGTGATCCAAACCTTCCTTGAAGATGAAGCCCCTATAATAGACAAATACAATTAATAGGAAAATGAAATAATAATATAGATTTAAATATAAGAGGTAAAATACAAGGAAACTTAAAAAAACAGTAAAAATTAAATTAAATTAAAGGTTTGGGATATTCAAAAAATGGGAAAAAACAAAAAAAAATATTTTTTATTTATTTTAAACATTTTTCCTTCTATCACTGCATTATCGGGTGTCCAGTCTATACTGTGGCACCTGCTCCCTCTCATTCCCCAGTGTCTCCCAAATTTTCATTTAATTTTCAAACAAGTTTTAGGTCACAGCAAAGTCACACACAGAATAGTAGAGACTCTCATATACCCAACCTCCTCCCCCTTTCCTCACTCCATATTAAAACCTTTTTGTATGTGGATGGTAGTATTGTTATAACTGTTATACAGATAGTGAAATATAGCTACTAAGCATTGTCAATGGTCTACAGTATAGTTTACAATTTAGATGGTACAGCTTAATAATTTTTGATGATATTTACCATGTCCTGTGTCCATTACTGTAAGGTAATGAAAAACATTTCCCCTGACCACTAAATACCCCTGTTTGATCTTTTCTGTTCCTTCCTTCCCATCCCCCTGGGGCACATGACACCCCCCTGTCTTGACTTATTGGATGACAAGATTCATACTTACATGGAACAAGAGGTGGTGACACAGTGATTGTGCTCCCCTATTAGGATACACCCTTGCTCCTAAGAGAAACCCACCTGTCTGTTTCTGGGTGAATCAGTCCTCCCAAAGATGGGGGTCCATCTCCTTCCCACTCACCATGTGGGTCTCCACTCCCCAACACAACACATTATGACACAATGAACACTTACACACTCCCCAGAAGCCTACTCCAGATGTGTCCCGTCCTGAATGCCCCCGCAACCTACACCCTAATCCAATGGCACTACTTTGTCATATTGCCATAAGAGCATTCCCACCCCTGCACTTTCAACCCATACCCACAAATCCCGTGTTCACTTGGTCCCCCTCCCATCTTTCCCCCCAGTATCCTGGGTATTTTAACCCGCCCTTCCTAATCTACCCACCTGTCAACCCTGCACCACCAAACCCAGTAATATCACTACCCACCTGTCCTATCCTTCAATATGCAACTGTACTCTATCACTTTACTATAGATTATGTCTGTATAGGTGATGGCTCAAAACAATCTCTTCCCTTTCTCTCTCTTTTTAAACTTTCTTTGAGACAATGGTTCTCAGAGACTGCTCACTTTCCTCAATTCAAATCAGTGAGGTCATATACTGTTCATCCTTCAATGCCTGGGTTGCTTCACTCAACGTAAGGTCTTTAAGGTTCATCCATGTTATTCTGTGTGTTAGCACATTATTCCTTCTTACAGCTGAGTAATATTCCATTGTATGTATGTAACACATTTTGTTTATCCATTCATCTGTTGATGGGCACCAGGGCTGATTGCAACTTTTGGCAATTGTGAACGATGCTGCTATGAACATTGGTGTGCATATATCTGTTCGTGTCTTTGCTTTCAATACTGCTGGGTATATACCCAGCAGTGGAATGGCTGGATCATACGGAAGATCTATTGATAGTTTTCTGAGGACCTGCCAAACTGTCTTCCACAGTGCCTGGACCATTTCACATCCACTCCAACACTTAAAATCTACTGTTTTTTTAAGAGCTGCCATTCTGATGGGTGTAAGATGGTATCTTATTGTAGTTTTGATTTGCATTTCCCTGATAGTAAGAGATGTTGAGCATTTTTTCATGTGCTTTTTAGCCATTTGTATTTCTTCCTTGGAGAAGTGTCTTTTCAGGTCACTTGCCCATTTTTTAAATGGGTTGTTTGTCTTTTTATTTTCGAGGTGTAGGATTTCTTTATATATGCAGGATATTAGGCTCCTATCAGATATATGGCTGCCAAATATTTTCTCCCATTGGGTAGACTGCCTTTTATTTCATTAATAACGTCCTTTGAGGTGCAGAAGTTTTTAATTTTGAGGAGATCCCATTTATCTATTTTTTCTCTTGCTGCTCGTGCTTTGGATGTGAAGTTCATGAAACCATTTCCTATTACAAGGTCCTGTAGATGCTTCCCTACATTATCTTCCAAGGTCTTTATGGTTTGGACTTTTATATTTAGATCTTTGATCCATCTTGAGTTGATTTTTGTATATGGTGTGAGATGGTATTCCTCTCTCATTCTTTTGGATATGGATATCCAGTTCTCCAAGCACCACTTGTTAAAGAGGCCATTCTCTCCCAACTGAGTGGGCTTGGTGGCATTGTCGAATATCAGATGACTGTATATGTGAGGATCTATATCAGAACTCTCAATCCAGTTCCATTGGTCAGTATGTCTATCCTTGTGCCAATACCATGCAGTTTTGAGCATGGTAGTTTTGTAGTATGTTTTAAAGCCAGGTAGTATGATACCTCCAACTTCATTTTTCTTTTTCAATATGTCTTTGGCAATTTGGGGGTCTCTTACCTTTCCAAATATATTTTGTAGTTAGTTTTTCCAATTCTTTGAAAAATACAGTGTTGATTTTTATTGTGATTGCATTAAACCTATAGATTAATTTGGGTCAAATAGACATCTTGATGATGTTTGATCTTCCTATCCATGAACAGGGAATATTGTTCCATTTATTTAAGTCTTCTTTGATTACCTTTAACAGTGTTGTGTAGTTTTCTGTATATAAGTCCATTGCATCTTTAGTTAAATATATTCCTAGGTATTGATTCTTTTAGTTACTATTGTAAATGGTATTTTTTTCTTGATTTCCTCTGCAGATTGTTCATTATTGGTGTACAAAAATGCTACTGATTTTTGATCATTGGTCTTATAGCCTACAACATTACTGAACTCCTTTATAAGTTCTAGAAGCTTTGTTGTAGATTTCTCAGGACTTTCTACATATAGGATCATGTTGTCTGGAAATAATGAAATTTTTACTTCTTCTTTTCCAATTTGGATGCCTTTTATATCTTTTTCTTGCCTCAGTGCTCGAGCAAGTACTTCTAAGACAATGTTAAATAGGAGCGGTGATAGTGGGCAACCTTGTCTTGTTCCTGATCTCAGAGGAAAAGCTGTTAGAATTTCACCATTGAAGATGATGTTAGCTTTGGGTTTTTCATATATAGCCTTTATCATATTCAGAAAGTTTCCTTCTATTCCTATCTTTTGCAGTGTTCTTATCAGGAAAGAGTGTGTATTTTGTCAAATGCTTTTTCTGCATCTATAGAGATGATCATGTGATTTTTTTCTTTCTATCGGTTTATGTGGTGTATTACATTGATTGATTTTCTTATATTGAACCATCCTTGCATACATGGTATGAAACCCACTTGGTCATGGTGTATAATTCTTTTGATATGTTGTTGAATGTGTTTAACAAGTATTTTTTTTAGAGTTTTAGCATCTAGGTTCATTAGAGAAATTGGTCTATAATTTTCCTTTCTTGTGGTATCCTTGTTTGGCTTTGGTATTAGGGAAATATTGGTATCATTGAATGAGCTAGGCAATATTCCTTCTAGTTCTATTTTTTGGAAGAGCTTAAGCAGGATTGGTGTTAGCTATTTCCAGAATGTTTGGTAGAATTCAGCTGTGAAGCCATCTGGTCCTGGACTCTTCTTAGTTGGGAGGTTTTTGATGACTGAGTCTATCTCTTAACTTGTAAATGAACTGTTTAGTTCATCTATTTCTTCTTTCATCAATGTAGGCTGTTTGTGAGATTCTAGAAATTTGTCTATTTCCTCTAAATTATCATTCTTGTTAGCATATAATTTTTCAAAGTATCCTCTTATGATATTCTTTATTTCTGTGGGATCATTAATGATATCCTCTTGCTCATTCCTTACTTTGTGTATTTGCATCTGTACTATCTTTTTCTTTTTTAGTCTGGCTAAGGGTTTGTCAATTTTATTGATCTTCTTGAAGAACCAGCTTTTGGTTTTTTTTTTTTATTTTTCTTAGTGCTTTCTTATTCTTTATTTCATTTTTTTCTGCTCTAATCTTTGTTATTTCCTTCTTTCTACTTCCTTTAGGTTTAGTTTGTTGCTGTTTTTCCAATTCCTCCAAGTGTGCAGTTAGGTCTTCAATTTTAGCTCTTTCTTCTTTTTTAATATATGTATTTATGGCTATGAACTTCCCTTTCAGGACAGCTTTTGCCGCATCCCATTGGTTTTGATATGTTGTCTTGTCATTTTCATTAGTTTCAAGGTAGTTATTGATTTCTTTTGAAATTTCCTTCTTGACCCACTGTTTGTCTAAGTGTGTGTTGTTTAGCTTCCATATCTTTGTACCTAACCTGTTTCTCTGGACCTTAGTGATTTCCAATTTCATTCCATTGTGGTCAGAGAAATCTCTTTGTGTAATCTCAATCATTCTGAATTCATTGAGAGTTGTTCTGTGGCCTAGCATGTGGTCTATCTTGGAGTATGATCCATGTGCACTTGAGAAGAATGTAAATCCTGCTGTATTTGATTATAGTGTCTTGTATATGTCTATTAGGTCCAGGTCCTCTAATGTATTGTTCAGAGTCTTTGTTTCTTTATTGATTCTCTGTCTCGATGTTCTGTCTCATGGTGATAATGGTGTATTAAAGTCCCCCACTATAATTGTAGAAGCATTTATTTCTCCACTTAATTTTTCCAGAGTTTGCCTCATGTATTTTGAGGCACCCCGATTAGGTGCATAAATGTTTGCGATTGTTCTCTCTTCTTGAGAGATTACCCCTTTTACTAATATATAGTGTCCATCTTTGTCTCTTACAATAGTTTTGCATTTAAAGTCTATTTTGTCTGATATTAGGATAGCTACTCTTGCCCTTTTTTGGCTATTGTTTGCTTGTAAAATTGTTTTCTAACCATTCACTTTCAGCCTCCTTGAATCCCTGGTTCGAAGGTGGGTTTCTTGTAGACAGCATATAGATGGATCATATTTCCTTATCCATTCTGCCAATCTGTGTCTCTTGAGTGGTGAATTTAATCCATTAACATTCTGTGGAATTACTTACAACGAATTTCTTATTCCATCCATATTTTCTTTGGGTTAATGTATGTCATATGTTGTTTCTATTTCTCTTTTTGGCTTTTTAGTTGTTTTTACACTCTCCTCCAACTCCCATGTTTTTTCCTTTCAACTTGTAGAACTTCCTTTATTATTTCTTGAAGTGCAAGTTTCTTATTGGCATACTCTCTTAATTTCTGCTTATCTGTGAATATTTTGAACTCTCCATCATTTTTGAATGCCAGTTTTACTGGATAGAGAATTCATGGCTGGAAGTTTTTTTCTTTTAGTGCTTTGACTATATCATACCACTGTCTTCTTGCCTCCATGGTTTCAGATAAGAAATCAGCACTTAATCTTATTATGGTTCCCTTGTATGTGATGGTTCTCTTTTCTCTTGCTGCCTTGAGTATTTTCTCTTTGTCTTGAGCATTGGCCATTTTGACAAGTATATGTTTTGGAGTTGGCCTGTTGGGATTTACACTGTTTGGGGTGCGCTGTGCTTCCTGAATCTGCACATCCATCTTTCTCAATAGGGTTAGGAAGTTTTCAGCCATTATTTCCTTCAACACTCCTTCTGTTCCCTTTCCCTTCTCTTCTCCTTCTGGGATGCCTATAATGCATATGTTTGTGCATTTTGTGTTGTTGTTTAAATCCCTGAGTCCCTGCTAGATTTTTTCAATATTTTTATCTATCTGGTGCTCCTTCAAGTCAGCTTATCTGCTCCCCAAATCTATGAGGAGGTCCAGACAGCCAAATCCACAAAAAGGAAACCCCTCTCCACCCTCCGTCAGAACTTTCCTACTCTCGGAGAATGCTCCCTCTCACCAGGTTGCTGGCAGGAGTTGGGGAGTATCCCTGGGCACCTACATAAATCAACCTTCCTCAGCAGATTCGCCACTCCCCTCAGCCTGGTGCCACTTCAAGGCAGCTATTTTGTTCACCAAAGCTGCAAGGAGTTCCCGGCAGCCAAATCCACAGAAAGGAAACCCCTCTCAACCCTCTGTCAAAACCATCCCACTCTCAGAGAACACTCCCTCTCACCAGGTTGCCAGCGGAAGTCGCGGCTCAAACGAGCCTTTTTCCCTGAGGGTGGGGCTCAGCCATCTGTGTCAACCACCACAGGCAGTGGAGAAACTCACGAATCCTTCCCAAGCAATCCACCTCGCCTCCAGCTCACTCGAGATCAATGTCCCCAAGGTTCTTGCTCTTTGCACCCCCAGCACAGACCCCCCAGGCAGGACTCTGTCCCCAATCAGCCATCCTCAGAGAGCAAGTCAGCAAGTGCCCTCCTAAACTGATGCCATCTTGCTTCTTCCTCCCACTCAAATTTTTGATGCAACATTTATATAATCTAAAGCTTTTTTAAACATAAAAACACGAACATCAAAAAAAATGTAAAAAAAAAAAACAGAACTGAACAATAACAAAAAAGTCAAAAGGAAACAGATAATGCAACTCTTAGTAGCATGAAGACACTAGGGCCTATGGTAAAATTATAAGTTAATTATAATTGTTTGCCCTACCTAAAGACATTCTCTGAGTTGTCTAAGAATCCCATGATGTCCTTTGACTGTGTTAAAATCATTCTGCAAAAAAAACCTATAATCTGCCCTAATTCAGTGCCCTAATCCAAGGGTTTACAAACCATAGCATAAGGACCAAATTTGGCTAAACACTTGTTTTTGTAAATAAAGTTTTATTAGAACACAGCCATGTCCATTCACGTATGCATTGTTATGGCTGCTTTTGTGCTACAATGATATACTTGAATAGTTGCCCCACAGACCATATTGTCCACAAAGTCTAAAATATTTAATATCTGGTAACTGACCAAAATTTTGTGAACCCCTGCACTGACTCTAACAACCCACTTCCAACCTTAAATCAAAGGCAATATATATAACCTGCCTGTCAGGAGGATATTTTCATTTTTAAATATGATCATGTTTATCCCTTCTGTAGATTGCTGGGAAATATTTTGTGAGCAAAGAGATTGTTATTTGTGCACCTTGCTTATGTTTAATACCATTCCAAAATAATAGATCCAGTAATGTGTCACCCCACATTAAAAAGTTAGTCAATTTTTGAATTTCGGTTGACTGCAAACTGCATTATAACAAAGGCATGTGGAAGCTAATTAGCAGTCAGATGCATTTATTTTGTTATGTTACTTAAACAAACCCAAGTATAGCCAAACTCAACTTGGGGGAGCTCTATTAATCTCTTAGGAGATTGTTCAGGAACAATATCACTGAAACACATTAGCAGTCCAACATTTTTTGTAAGGTTTTGAAAACATTGAGAATCATAGCAATACTATGTCTTGGAATATTTAGCAATGGGTTGTAGCTCTGTTAAATTTCATGATCCTTCCTCCCAAAGCAGAATTGACTATTAGCCTGATTCAGTCCATACCGCAACCTCTCTTATAATGTGGTTTTGAAAGATAAAAGATCTGAATGAATTAAAATAGTTGCCAAAATACCTGGAAAAACAGATAGAAGACAAGAATTAAGACAAAATCTGCATTCTGAGTATTTAAAGTCTTCAGGATAGATCCAAACTACAACAAATAATTCAAGTGCTATAATTTACTTGTGTCATTGGGTTTTCACTATAAGAAGCTGGAGAGAGAAAGTAAAAAAGAAGATTAGTCTGGCTTCCTAGTTCTTCATGGACGTGTTCCAAGGTGAAGTGCAAACTAATGTTAGTCCTGGTTATTTCATTTTATTGTGCTTACAACAAAGATAAAGCATTCTCCTAATTTTTCCCCAGTAAGTTTTAGGTATTAAAATATATTCTCAAATAAAAGGGGGCATTCCTTTTTAAAATGGGAGCTAAAAAAATGCAAAAAAAAAAGTTATATTTGGGGCACTGAGGAAGGGGGAAATTTAAATGACAATTTAGTATATTTTTAGCAACAAAGCAACATAGCTTCATACATTTAACAGATAGCTCTTACTGGATTCTAAATCTAGTTCTGCCATTTGGTTGGTTAAAAAAAAAAAAACTATACTTTTCAGTTCTCTGAGAGAGAACAAACAGAATGAAAGCTATTCCTAGAATAATGTAACAACTTGAAGACTGTATAATCTACATTGTGTTACAGGTATATTTTTATCCTTTTGGAGGAAAAGATAAGAAGCATTTTACCACAGAACCTGGGGTTATTTGCAAATATGCTTTGAAGAAGGAGTGTCAGAGCAAAGCAATAGGGCAAGTTCAGGTTATCAGGAGCCCCACTACTGGGTCAGTAATTCTTTTATAGAGAACAGAGGATGATATACCCCCTGTTTAACAGTGATACAGTGATACATCTATCTCACTCACAAGCTTAAGAGACAGGAAACACCAGAGTTGCAAGATTTGCATGTGTCCTTAAAGCTGAGTAGGTCACTTTGAGCCAGCCCCTCATGAGAGGCCTTGGACCATATCCACCATAAAGGGAGAAATGAAAACTGTAATACTAAAGGAAGAATATTGGGATACTACTGAGTTTCCCCAAGATCGGAACTTATGAATAAATTTCCCTTTGCCCCAAGGTCTTTTTAGCAGGCTTTGTCAACTCTTTATCAGGAATCAGGGGCAATTTATAGTTTAGCCTATAGTTATAGGTCAAAACAGAAGCAAGAGCAAGCAGAGGATTTTTTATTGTAAATCAGACCATGTTACTCTCCTATTCAATGCTTCCTTTTTAAAATAAATTTTTAAAAAATTTATTAGAGGAGTTGAGGGTTTACAGAACAACCATGGATAAAATAAAATAAATGATTCCCATATACCACCCTATTACCAACACCTTGCATTGTTGTGGTACATTTGTTACAAATGATAGCACGTATTTATTATCATACTATAAATTAAATTTCATGGTTTAATTTAGAGTTCACTGTTTTTATGGTACAGTTCCATGGATTTTTTAAAAATTTTATTCTGTTACCATATATACAATCTAGCATTTCCCCTTTTAATAGCATTCAGGTACATTTTTCAGTGCTCTTAATTACATTCACAATGTTATACTACCATCCCCACCATCCATTACCTAAACAATTTAATCATTCTAAATAGGAACCCTGTACATTTTAAACCTTTTAATTTTGAAATAACTTCAAATTTATGGACAATTGCAAAAATAATACAAAACCACTACAAAAAAACTTCAACATACCCCCCCACCCAAATAACCATATCTACCAACCTTTACCAGTTTTGCCACATTTCCCACATAATTCCTTCTAACTGTCTTAGTTTGCTAAACGCTTCTGAAAGCAATATACTTGAAATGGGTTGGATTTTACAATAGAGATTTATTAAATTATTAGTTTACAGTTATGAAGCTGTGAAAATGCACAAATCAAGGCTTCATGAGGTGATGATTTTCTCCCTGAAGACCAGCTGCCATCAATCCTGGACTCCTGTCACATGGCAGGGCACAATGGTGGCTTATGCTCTATCTCCCTTCTCCTCCAGGTTCTGTTGCTTTCAATTTCTGGCTGCTCCTTCTGTGGCTCCTTCTCTCCTGGATTCCATTGATTTCAGCTTCTTGCTCTTGTGTCTTTCCCTTGCAACTTATGTGGGTTCCTCTTTGAAATCCTGGGTCTTTTCTCTCTATATTTATCCCATTTATAAAGGACTCCAGTAAGAAGTTTAAGACCCATGCTGGGTCTTACCCTATTAAAGTAATCGAAACAAAAGGAAGGTCCCACCTACAATAGTGTTACACCGACAGGAATGGATTAGCTCTAAGGACATAATCTTTTCTGGGGTCTGCAAAAGCCATAAACTACCATTCTAGCTATCCATCATCCATCTATTTATCTATCCGTTATCTCTTCCAATAACTTTTACAATCAAACACAAAGTCCTGATCTGGGGAAAATATATTCTTTATTCTGACCACCTTTCTGACCTCATGTCCCACTGCTTTGAACACTCTGCTCCAGCCACATTCTCCTCCTTGCCATTTCCAGAACATAACTAACTCATTTTCACCTCAGGATGTTCAAATATGCTACTCTCTTGATAAGGAATGCTCTTCCCCTGGACCTTCACATAGCATAATCCTTCAATTCATTGATGTCTCTACTCAAACATCACCACCTAAAAGTGACTGTTCCTGACTTCCTTATATAAAATTTACTCCCCTTTACCCTGCTTTAATTCTCTTTCTAATAATTATCACTATGTGATGATATAATACATATTTATTGATTCATTTATTATCTACCCTTCCTCAGGTTTCAATTCCATGAGAGCAGGACCCTAGTTTTGTTCACTGCTTATGCCTGAGGCTTAGAATGAGGCTTGGCATATAGTGGGTACTCAACTATTATTTGTTGAATAAATGAAATGAAACGGAAATTCATATTAAATCAGCTTTTGTATACATTTTTCTTTTAGACTGTGCTAGACTTGAAATATCTGAAACTATTAAGCATATGAAAGTCAAAATTTTAAGTATTTCTGGAAAAGGTAATTCCTTAAGTGACCTTGTACATTCCATAATTATTTCTTTAGTAGAGAACTGGTGAGTTTGCAGAACAATCATGCATAAAATACAGGAATCCCATACATCACTGCACCAGCAACAACTTGCATAGATGTGGAACAGTTGTCATAAGTGATGATAGAGTGTTTTTTCAATTGTGCCATTAGTTAAAGTCCATGGTTTAACTTACGGTTCACTGTTTGTGCAGTGTAGTGCCATGGTTTTTAAAAAAAAATTTTATGGTTACCATATATACAATCCGACATCTCTGCCTTTAATTACATTCAGATATATATTTCAGTGCTTTTAAATGTGTTCACAGTGTTGTGCTACAATCACCACCATCCATTACCAAAACATTTCCATCATTCAAAATAGTAACCGTGTACATCATCATTCCAAATAGAAATGCTGTACATTTTAAGCCTCAACTTCCTATTCTCTATTCCGATTTCTTTTAGCAATGTTTTGTACTTTTTTGTGTATAAGTCCTTTATATCTTTGGTTACATTTTTCCCTAGATATTTGAATGTCTTAATTACTATTGTTAATGGAATTTTTGTTGATTTCTGTTTCTGATTGTTCATTGCTTGTGTATAGAAACACTATTAATTTGTGGGTGTTGATCTTGTACCCCGCCACTTTGCTAAATTTAATTATTAACTCTAAGAGATTTGTTGTGGAATTTTCAGGAGTTTATGTACATAGGATCATGTCATCTGAGAATAGAGAAATTGTTACTTCTTCCTTTTCAATCTGGATGCCTTTTACTACTTTTCCTGAATAATTGCTTTGGCAAAAACTTCCAGTAAAATGTTGAATAACAGTGGTGACAGTGGGCATCCTTCTCTTGTTCCTAATTTTAGAGGGAAAACTTACAGTCCTTCACTATAATACAGGATGCCAGGTAGTGGTTTGTTATATATGCTCTTTAGCAGGTTGGGGAAGTTTTCTTCTATTCCTAGTATAATAAGTGTTTTTAAAAAGAAGTGGTGCT